>QDEB01109622.1:0-10142 GCA_004193795.1 Asbolus verrucosus | reverse complement strand
TACAAATACAAATTCCAGATCAATAGTGATAATTTAATTAATTTAATGTGTTTCTTGAAAGTCTCAAATTAATAAAGAGCCACCTTAACTTCATTCGTAAGATGGAAACTCTTACATACGAAAAAATCTACGCTCCCCTTTATATCACATCAAAAATTTTGGGAATTGTGCCATTTAATTTTGAAAATGGCCGACTGACCCTTTCAAGAATGAAAACATTGCAACTGTTAATAAATTTAACAATTTGCATTATTTTGACAACCTACTACTTTCACAATTTTGCACAATCTATGTACTCGGATTTCTATAATACAACAACTATAAAATCAGCTGTAGCTATTCGCACCTTTGGCTCTTTCGTGACGATGATAATAATACTAATTTCCATCTACATCAACGTCAAAAAAATCGCCCTACAGTTTGAAGAAATAGTAAAAATTGATTGGAAAATGCAAAACTTTGGGCAGAAGGAGAAGATTGTTAAAATTAACCACCAGCATAGAAGATGCTCGATTATTCTTCTGGTTGTGGTGAATTTAATTTTCAATATTTTTGGCGAATTTTATATGATCTGGGCGATGGACTATAGAAATGTTGCCAAGTCTGCCATTATGATCTATCCCAGATTAATAATGGGTTGTTTGAACATCACCTTCTGTGTGACCACGAAAATAATTGAGGCTAGATTTGAGATAATAAACGATTTAGTGTCAAATAAAATCGCAGAATCTAGAAGAGTCCACAAGTATCCAAATTCAAGAAACTTTGAAGAAGATGTAACAAGTTTTGTATTACTCCATAGAAGTTTGTTGAAAATCTGCAAAGAAATCAACTCGTTCTTCTCCTTGCAACTTCTGCTAGGAATGACTTTCAATGTATTGGTTTTGATAGGAGATGCATACTGCATAATGTATATGTTTCTCTTCAACTTTTATTTGTCACGTTGGAAACTCTTTCTTGGTTTAATCAAAAATTGCATCACCTACATTTTCGATTTTGTCTATTTATCAAAAAGATCCACAGCACTGTGCTACGAGGTAAGACCTAGAATTGCAAATTCGTGAATCAACTCATGATTCTTTAGGCAAATCGTACCAAAATTCTCCTTCTGGGGATCAAAATGGACATAGACAAAGAAGACGAAAGAAATTTGATGATTCTATCGATCTTGAAACTGCTGCAGAATAAACTGGAAATTTCTGCTTGCAGGCTCTTTAATATCGACAACAGATTTCTCGTTTCTGCCAGCGGCGCTCTCTTCTCTTATTTGTTTATAGTGCTCCAATTTGATTTGGGACATGGTCATCATCATTAAAATAATGTAACAATCAAAAATAGCATTCAGTCAATAATTCTGATTATTATCAGATAATGGAAGTAATTGTTATATTCATCCGCTTCTAATGCTATATGGTAGTTGATTTTGGAAATTTGGAAATTTTGGAAATCACTTCATTCAAGTCAGACAACGGAATTTTAATCTTTTCTAAATGTAGAATTCTACAATCTACCATTTATCTAACAATTAGTACAATTGTAGAAATTAGATGTTACAAGAACTTTCAAAATACAATTTTAGAGTGAAAACAATACAATACACAGCACTTTTTCGTGGTTTGGGTTACTTCATGTTGATGGTGTTGATGTTATTTCTTTGCTATATTGATGGTAGAATAATGGACATCCAAATTAAAGAACAATCAGAAATTGATGCAAAATTAGCGAAATCTGGTAAAGAAAATAATCGTTAGTGAAATCAATAGCGATTACTCTGCTGTACTATTCAATTTAATTTCTGACCTTTATGGAACTCTTCTGCTAAGGTGGATGTTTTTCACTGTAATCACCTATTTTCGACTCGTCATAAGCACCATCAATATACCATTCTATGTTATAACAGCTCTTCGAAGGAGGTTCGAAATAATTATCCAATTCCTTCTGAAAAATTCTGTGGAATCTGATTTTTGCAAAAATTTTGTTTTTTTCATGGTCGTTTTGTGCAAATCACAAGAAAAATAAACTCAATTTATTCTTTCCATCTGTTTCTATGGATTATCTACAGTTTTGTAGTTCTAGTGTGCGATCTGTACACAGTCATGCGCTTTATTATCGTAAACCAAGGGCTAACGTTCTACAAACTCTTCATTGGTTTATTGAAGTGTGGTCTAGCAGACCTGTTCCAGTATTATTTTGCGAAAAAATCTGCGGAAGTGGACAAAGGAGTGATGGACAGGAACTTCTTGCGGAAAATTCCTCCAAATTCCTTTCGGGTAAACCGTAGTAAAATTTTATAACTGGATGTCAAAATTGATATTTTGAAAGAAGATGATAGAAATGATACTGATAACACTTGAAATTGATAATTTCGATCGTTAAAGTTTGCTACTTTGTAGATTTCTAGAGCTGTTTTTTATTATCTCTTAATGATGTTCCAAATTGATATTGGAAGTAATTTGAATAATTTTACTGTCACAAGTACGAAGCAACAGATACTGTTATTGTAATAAATATTGGATCAATAACTAATCTACTTAACACTGTTTTGTAAAATTTTCCATTCCAGCCTTCAGATTAAATTAAATGAGGCCTCTAACGATTGATGAAATTTTAGCACCTCTCCACTTCATGTCCAAAATTTTGGGGATGGCTCCATTCGAGAGCCAAAACGGACGTGTAACTTTCTCTAAAACAAGATCAATTATTTGCTTAATTTGTATGACCACCTTTACAATTATAACAATAAAATATTTCAAAAATTTTGATGGTACTCTGCATAGAGAATATGCCAAAATCAAGACAATATCATTCCTGGTATGGCTGCGCGCTTTTGGAAGTATCATAGCTATGGGATTGATACTCCTCCTCAAGTTCACTGCTTTCAAGAAGATCGAAGATGTCAAAAAAAGAATTTCTCAAGTTGATATTGCGCTGATAGCGCAAAACCGAGAACAACAAATCAGCAAAGCTGGTTATCAAAATCGTAAATTTTGGATACTTTTACTGGTGGTTATTAATCTATGTTTCACTATTATTGGCCAAATATTGACTGTTTCCACTAAGGAGAATCAGAGAGTAATTTATTTCATCATCATTTCGTACCCTCGGCTGGTTGTCAGTACCACAAACATAAAATTCTATGCAATAACTATAATCCTCCAAGAAAGATTCAAGATTATCAATGGTATCTTAACTAACAAGGTTGGACAAAATTTTTGCGAGAACATAACCCATGTGATATCCTTACATAAACTTTTGGTTAAAATCAGCATTGAAATCAATTCGATTTTTTCTTCGCATCTGCTTCTTTGGATCACTATCAACTTTCTTCTTCTTGTAGGCGATTTGTACATTTGTATGTACACGATTTTCTTCAATTTGTTCGCAATTCATTACAAAACTGTGTTTAGTTTGTTTAAAAACTGCATCGTTTACAGTTTCGACTTGTTCTATTTTTCTAGAAGATCGACAAAGCTTTGCGAAGAAGCGAATCGTGCAAAGGTGGCACTTTTGGGGATAAAAATTGATATTAATATGGAGGATCATCGGAACTGCGTCATCGAATCTATTTTGAACCTCATGGAAAACAAACTAGAAATCACAGCTCACAGGCTTTTCAGCATTGATAATGCTTTAATTTTTTCTGTATGTTGATAATTAGTAAATTGTCATATTCTGATTCGTCGTATTGTAGATTTGTGGAGCTGCTTCCTCTTATCTCTTCATAATGCTACAACTACACATGGGAAACCGCCCCGATTCAATTACCAACAACACTTTAATTTAATTGGCATGCTTATCAAAAAATAATATCACATTTTAAGTACTATTGTCTCATTATCACTCTTTATTGAGTGCCAAGCACAATGACATTATCATTCGACGAAATTTTTGCTCCTTTAAATTTGACATCGAAAATTTTGGGAATGACTCCCTTTAAATGGCGAAATAGACGCTTGATTTGTACTAAATTTGTGCTGCTACTAACCATAGTATACATGGTGGCGTTTTCTATTGTAATGCTTTTATATTTTAACCATTTTACTGAAACATTATATACAGATTTTGCAAAAAGTAAAATTGTCAAAATCGCCCTAATTTTACGTTATTTCGGAAACATAACAGTGATGATTTTGATATTGACTCCTTCTTATATAAATTATAATACAGTCACAGAATCATCAGAGAAATTTCTCAGAGTTGACACAGAATTGATAAAGTTGGGTCAGGAAGAAAGCATCAAGAAGAGTGGTCAACAAACTAGAAAATCTGCCATAATTCTAATTGTGGTTATTGACTTAATTTTTAACATTCTTGGAGCTATTTGTTCAGCAATGACTAAAAAAAATGATCGAGTGTCTTATTTTATTATCAATTGCTATCCTCGTCTGGTTTCCAGCACTACCAACATACATTTTTTTGTATTTACTATTTTAATTGAAACGAGATTTAGAATGATAAACGATTTAATTTCCAAGAAAATTTTAGATTCTAAAAACCACACTGAGAAAAATGTTTGCGAAAATATCAATCAAATTGTAAACCTCCATGAAAATTTAACTAAAATTTGTACAGAATTGAATGCTGCTTTTTCCTTGCATTTGTTGTTGTGGATTAGCATCAATTTCATTTTGATGGTTGGAGATATGTATATTTTGATCTATACACTTTTGTTCGGTTTATACCACCAGCACTCCAAAATCTTTTTCATTTTGTTAAAAAACTTAACCATGTACATGTTCGATTTCTTTTTTTATTGCAAAAGATCTACAAACCGCACCAAAACTTTAGTTCTTGGTATCAAAATTGATATTGAAAAAGAAGAAGAAAGGGATGTAATATCGGAATCAACCCTTAGACTGATGAAGAAACCGCTGAAAATCACAGCTTTCAAACTCTTCACCATTGATAACGCTTTACTATATTCTGTAAGTCAAAATTTTTGACAACTGCATCGTTATAGATATTCTTTTGCAGATATGTGGAGCTGTTTCTTCGTATTTAATTTTTTTTATGTATATTTATGAAAATGGACGCACCAAGATCAATAAAGAATAATAACTTCGGTGTTTTATCTGCTTGTTTTAATGACGCAATCAATTAAAAGAATGCTGGCTCTGTTACACTTTGACAGTTCGAGCTACAATTATTTCAATCATCTATCATCAATATATCAAACCACCTTCTAAAAATTGATATTTAGATCATGAAAAGTGCATAAAAAGAGGTGGTTCTTATAATAGAAATGTATAAAATAATTTTTAATATTACAATTTTGAAGATCGTTGTGGAATCTGGGATAATTAAGAAAATTGTTGCGAAAATATCAAAAAAGTTAAAAGCCGATGCGAGTATTTGAGTGTCAAACTTGATTCTAATGAAGATAAAATGGAGGTAATAATTGATCACAATTTTGACACTCTTCATCATTGATAACGCTGTAAGTTAAAAATTTTGATAACTTTTGGCATACTACAATTTGATACAGAATTCGGTCTAAAATACAAACATTCATTCATAAATTGGAGTACTTTCACCTCGACATAGTCGCCCACGCGCGTTATATCACCTTTCCAATTTAGCGATTGACGAACAAGTTACCGAGAGATTATTAGCTCAGCTACAAAAAAATGGGCGATCACACGAATCTTCTTATAAAGTGAATGTGATTCGAGCAGTGTCGTTGACCTTCACTCCCAGTCCTCCACCTATTCGGAGCGAAGCTGACCCAAATTTAGTCATTTAGTAAAATGTTTATCCAAGATTTAAGATTACAACTGATGAATTGCTGTTGTGTCAGATCAATAAATAATCCACTTAGCAACCCCTGTGGCCATTATTACACAGTTCCAGCGGTCATCATGACGGCAATCACGTTTGAAGAAAATTTGCACCCATTTTCCACCATGTCAAAAATTTTGGGAATCGCACCTTTCATACCCAAAGAAGGACGCGTGGTTTATTCCAAATTCGGACTGCTACAGACTGCGATCTACTTCGCCGCTTTCATAGCTCTATCTATCTGTTTTTCCAAAGTGCATACTACAAGTACACATGAAGATTTCTCGACTTTCAGAACGGTTGCATTCGTGATAATTTTCCGCTCAGTTGCAAATATCACCGTTATGATAATGATTTTCATTGATTCGCGCTTTAAAATGAGAAAGTTCATCGGGGAGATCAACAAAATGATCAAGACGGAATCAGAATTCACGCAGTTGGAGAACGAGTACGTCCACAAGACCAATTATCAAAATCGAGGGACTTTGATAAGAGTGGGAGTTGTGGTTCATATACTCTTTGGTATAGTTGGGTCGATAATTTCTGTTTATAGCAGACATGTAAAATCGATCGAGAATGAGATTTTTGGCTTCGTAATCCTCGCTTATCCTAAAATGGTAGTCAGCAATATCAACATGATGATATATTTGATATCGATGACAATACAGTCTAGATTTGGAGTTATCAATAAAATTCTGTCTCGTTACATAGATGAGTCGAAGAAAATTCAGAAATTTCCGAGAGATTTCAACTTTTGCGCCAAAATCAAGCACTTGGTGGCTCTCCATAAGAATCTAATCAGAACCGCTACAGAAATTAATTCCATTTTTGGACCTCATCTGCTTCTATGGACTACCATCAATTTTGTACTTCTTGTGGGAGACTTGTATATAGCAATGCACATCCTCCTTTTCCACCGCTCTCACCATCATTATTTAGCACTCACGAACTTGTTAAAGAATATAGCCATGTACATTTTTGATCTCTACTACTTCTCCAAAAAATTCACAGATTTGTGCTATGAGGTAAGTAATAGCTCCAAATGTTCTCGAATCATTGATGATTTCAGGCAAATCGCACCAAAAACTTGCTCGTGGGTATTAGGATCGACATATATAAAGAAGAAGAAAGAGACGCAGTGATTTCAGGGGCTCTGAAATTGATACACAGTGAATTGAAGATGACAGCTTGCAAATTCTTCAATATTAATAACGAACTGCTGTTTTCGGTAAGTGTGCAAAGTGAGTGTTAGTTATGACGATATTTCTTCCCAGATTTGTGGAGCTGCTTCCTCTTATCTCTTCATTATGATACAACTGGACATGGGGAATCAGCAAAACCATCAAAATGCAACAATTAGCACAAACATGACTAATACTACCTTCATGTGAATACATTATTTTTGTTGATCAATAAAGCAATCCACTTAATGATGTTTACATCGAACCTACACCTTTTCCAGTTGTCTGGAAATGAGAAACCTGACCACTAAAGAAATTCTGGCTCCTCTTACGATCTTGTCCAGAATTTTGGGCACCGTTCCTTACAAATTTCACAATGGAGACGTGATTTTTTGCAAGAAAGCAATATTGCAAAGTTTAACCACTCTCACTCTGTTGTTGCTTATCACGATTTACTACTTCACAAATATGCCTACTCGTATGCACGATGATGTTGCAAGTATTAAAACCGTATCATTTGTCATCCTTTTCCGAGGAATCGGAACCGTGGTAGTGACAGTATTGATAGTTATTGCTAATAGCGTCACATATAGAAAAGTCGTGATGTTATTAAGAAAAATTTATCAAATCGACGCGGCTTTAATTAAACTGGGCCAGGCAGAATACATAGCAAAAACTGGACATCAAAAGAGAAAATTGCTGATAATTTTGGTTATTGTTTTCGATTTAATTTTCGTTCTTTTTGGAAGCACTGTCTCGCTTTTGTTCACACATTCTAACAGAGTCGAGTATTTTATCATTCTAGCTTACCCTAAACTAGTTGTGAATAACATGAGTATGTTTTACTGTATGGTCATCATGATAGTCCAGGAAAGATTTAAGGCAATCAACAGCATTTTTTTGGAGAAATTAGTAGAATCTAGAAAGAACAAGAAATACCCTCTTGAGACAAATTTTTCCGCAACTGTTGAACACCTCGCCTCTTTACATAAAAATTTGATAAAAATAAGCAAAGAATTAAACTCGAATTTTTCTCTACATCTGCTGCTGTCTATCACCACAAATTTCGTAAGTCTTGTTGGAGATTTATACATTTCCACCTACATCCTCTTTTTTGCCACATTTTCCAAATGTTACAAACTCTTCATCGTTGCTTTTAAAAACGTAATCATCGACTCGTTCGATTTGTTCTATTTCTCCAAAATATCTTCAAGGCTCTGCTATGAAGTAAGTTGCAAACACCACTTTTTCTCTTTATGATTGACGTTTTCAAGGCAAATCGCACCAAGTGCCTTCTGGCAGCTATCAAATTAAATATTGATAAAGAAGACGAAAGAAACACGGTGATCACGGCGGTACTGCAAATGATGCAAAACAAATTGGAAATCACAGCCTGCAACCTCTTCAAGATTGATAACGCTTTGTTATTTTCGGTAAGAAAAAAATCGACAAGTTTTCTATTATTTCAGAAATTTCTGTTAAAGATGTGTGGAGCTGCGACCTCTTATCTTTTTATCATGATACAAATGGATATTGGAAGCCACCAAAACCGTCAAAATGCGACAAGTTTGGTGTGATGTATCAAAAGGAGTTCCTTATTGCGTGCCGCAAGGATCTACATCAAGACCCATTTTTAATAAAAAAATTGAGTTTGTCACAAGTGTTCTTAAGAGTCCAGATCTTAAATTTGGATTATAGAATATAAAGTTTCTCATTTAGTAATTGTTTTTTTTTATTCTAATTGCTTTTTCATCGTTAATCGATTAACAGTTAATATATTTAATGCGATGTTTACTCCACGTTTTAGAATTGAGAACTTGTGGAGCTCATAAAATGGTGACAAATAAACAAACTCTTGCTCCGATTTTCATTTTGTCCACAATTATGGGCATCATTTCATTCAAAATTCAAAATGAAAAAGTCATCTTTTGTAAAAGAAAAATCTTGCTCAATTCCATCGTTCTTATAATCTTTGCGATATTCAGCGTCAACTATTATAAGCATCCTAGTGATCACTTGCCTCAAGACCTTGCAAGAACTCATTCATTGCTATTTATCACAACATTGCGAGGTATAGGAGCTATGGTGGTAACAGTTTTGATATTTGGTATAGTTTGTTTCAACTGCAAAAAAATTATGCGAGAAATCGAAAGAATTTCTGTGATAGATTCATCACTAATTGAGCTAGGTCAAGGCGAATCTATATCGAAATCTAACTGTCAAAGTCGACGGATTTTGATAATCTTGATAGTTGTTGTTGATCTGATTTTCGAAATTTTTGGAAATATTCTGACGGCTGTGTTCAAACCCAAACATAAAATCTATTTTTTTGTTGTTGTCGTATATCCGCGTTTGGTTATTAATTGCATGAACATCACTTTTTGGACAATTACAGTAATGATCCAAGAAAGATTCCGTATTATAAATGGAATAATTGCGACGTATGAACACCCATTTGGATCCAAATTTTGCGACGATGTCCAAAATTTTGCATCTATGCACCAAATTTTGATCAAAATCACTCGGAATATCAATTCCATATTTTCATTACATTTGCTAATCTGGATCAGCATAAGTTTTGTGTTTTTTGTGGTTGATCTGTATATGTCAACCTATTTAATATTTACAAAATTATACTCAAGATTTTACCCACTCTACTTCTACTTAATCAACAATCTGATGATGTATGCGTTTGATCTATGCTATTTTGCTAGAAGGTCTACGAAGCTCTGCTTAGAAGTAAAAAATGCGCATTTTAATTTCCCTTTTGATTGATAATTTTTAGGCAAACCGCACCAAGACGGTATTGGTGTCTTTTCAACTCAATTTTGATAAAGAAGATGAAAGAAATGAAGTCAGTTGTATATCTGTCTTAGAAGATTCATATCAAATTGTTCAATTTCAGGTGATTTTGGCAGCTTTGCAACTTATGCGAAATAATTTGAATATCACAGCTTGCAAACTTTTCAACATTAATCATGCTTTGTTATACTCGGTAAGAAAGAATTTTACAGTTCAGTTCTATTAATTTTCAAAAATATTCATTCAAGATTTGGGGAGGTGCTTTTTCGTATTTGTTTATAATGATCCAACTTGATATAGGAAGTGCACAAAGAATCAATACTGGAACCAATATAAGTCTAACAGGATAAGAATATCGTTTTGGAGCTTCAACAATGTTCT
>QDEB01109550.1:0-17389 GCA_004193795.1 Asbolus verrucosus | reverse complement strand
TTGTACATGAAACTCACTTTTTCCAGTAATCTGAACTAATGAAGTCGCTAATTTCAGGAAGACCTCCTTCTCTTCGTTTAGCTTGTCCTTTGTGTCTCCGACTTTTCACTGCGACATTCTCCTCGCAGTCGCTATCTCTAGGGCTCGTTGTACGGCTGGAGCCTCCGCTAGGGCCATCTTCACACAAGAAATCCACTTCAGCCATGTCAACATCTTCATTACCATCGCTTTTATCTGACAAAGTAGGGCTATACTCTCGCTCGAAAGGTTTCTTTTTCTTAAGCTTATCACCGTTATCGTCGATCTTCTTGTTCTTGCTCTTGAATTTTGACATCGATTTCATACCTGGCCCGGCTCGCGCGTCTACAACCTGATTCGGATACCACAATTGCATTTTAGTTTGCGAAAGCATTTCAATCGAAATTTTTTTATAACAAATGAGCGGCTGTTGCCTAAACAGCCAGACCTAACGACAAAAACCACGGCATACTTTGCTTAATTCCGTCCTCAATAACGGGGAAGAAAATTCAAAATTAGCACTTACGTGTTTCCAATTACGATCGGATCCAGCTGGAAGTTTCTTCCATCTTTTGACTAAAAGAACACAGGCGTTGCATATTTCTCCTTGTCTCGGTTCGGCCAGTTTAAAGCACTTCATGAAGTCTTCCTCATACTTTTTACTATCCGTAAACCTGGAACTAATTTAAGGAACATTTAACCATTGAAATTTTTGTTACTCTATCTGACTTACCTGCTTGACTTCGCTTTACAAATACAGCATCCAGTTGATGATCGATATACCTTAGGTCTATGGAAGGAAAACATGATGGGGCAGGGGGTGTAGCGCCTATACTAATTAAAAATCTAGAAAAAAAGGAATAACAATGAGCAAATAAAGTTATTTTGTAACACAGTGAACAGTTTATAAAACACATAAATTATCACTTCTGTGAACATTTTTTTATTGTTATCAAAAAAAAAGCAACAACAGTGGCTGTCGACTGATTCTCATCTGCAAGACACCAGACGTTGCAATTTCTCTTTCTCATTACATTAAAATGCAAACATTTAAAAGCAAACTTTAATTAACAGTTTTATTATATCAAAGAAGTAGAGTAGAACTAAATGTTAATAAAAATAAATATTAAGTGTCTAGACATAGAAAATCGCCAACAAATTTTAGTTTTCTTTTTATTGTAATAATATAATTTGCTTTGGACATGTAAGCCTGAGGGACTGTCTTTCTGTAAACGGATTTAAAAATATTGCTTAATAAACTCATACAAGTCGGTCAAGTTTGTTTTCATAGATGCACACAGAATATCGAATGAACAGCAAAGCGCCGGGACAGCCTTGAGATTACAATGAACCCTCAAATAAGTGTATAAACAGGTCATTGACCAACGACCATTAGACAGAAATCTATATAGATCTCAGACATTTTATTATAAAATGTAATTTTAACCTCAATGCAATGTAACAATTAATTGTTATGAAATATGACGGAGCAACATGCAGCAATCTACTGACATGTGGTTAGATATGTAAATAACCGACAAAATATTTTTTTCCACATAGTTCCTAATGACAAAATAAAACCATGATGCTGGGGCCGTCCCAATTTGGAAATTAATTTTAAATTATATTAAACATGTTGCAAAAAGCACAAAATTTTGTTTTTATGGCCAACCTTTTTTTTTGTTGAGTCATACTGTAAATCAAATTTTAATGACAAAACACGACGTCAACATACAACTACAATTTATTCGAAAATTTATGATTTGTAAATTTGAAAAATATATGCGCATAATACTGTCAATAATGCACTTCTATCATATAAAGTAGGTATCTAAGTCTTCGCTTTTTGATTAATCTTTCGATTTATCAATAAATTCTTTTAAATACAAAGAATCTGAAGTTCTTAACGTTTCTTAATCCAAAAGCCCTTTCCAAGAAAATTCAGAATCCATTTTACTTTTATGTTGCAGATAAATACATTTACATACAAGTATTTTGGAAGTTGATTCAATTACATTACTTTTGGCATTTTCATAGAAGAGCAATCCAATTTAAGGGATATTGAAGATGATTAATATAATGTGACCGCAAAACAAAAGCAAAAGTGCCTAATTTGATTTGAATTTATTGTAAAATAACTGTTCTGTGGGGCATAAATAACAGATAATATTATTTAAAACACGAACTGACTATACCTATACATAAGATATTTGACTTTTTAGTCATATTGGTTCAATGGCATCTCGTCTGCCTCAGGAGCAGTTCGATCTTTAAGTGGGCAGATACGAATGGATTACGGTTCAGAGCGTCGATTTTCCACATTATTTAATTGCGAAAGGTACATAATCTCGGTCACTCCAACAGGTTTCTCCTAGCATAGGCCCTGTTTCAGATATTTTTATCTGATAGCACAACATTTTTATGTTAATTGTAAAACTGATAACACATTTTGAAGGTGATAATGACTATTACTGTTGATTTTATAAAGCATTAACGCGATCAAGCTTGTAAACAACTGTTTCTCCTGTAACACTGTAAGTGTATCAGGTTAAAAATAGCTAAGCCCCAAGGGTTACGCACTGATCGCATTTCAGTCGAGTAGGTATGCAAGCGCAAAACTCTCACCTGTTGGTCCATTGATTCCCCGTAAAAAAGGCTACAAGGTATAAGGAATTCAGCTTAAGCCCTGTTTATCTCAGCAACAAATCGATAATAAAATAAAATCAAAAACATTAGAAACTAATGAAAGAAATTGTCTGTGGACGCGAATCTTCCTAAGAAAGAACAATAAAAAGGGAAAATTCTCATGGACAAATAATTTGAATACATAAATATTTTAATCACATAAAAATTAATAAAAATGAATCAAAATATTACCATTTTTGAAATGCAAAAATATGAAAAATTAATCTACAAAAACATACCTGTCTAAAACATTATGTCATTGTAAATAATCTATAAACCAACTTTTTGAACAAAATAAAAATATGGGATATTGAAAATTCACTTCAGCTGCGAAGATGATAATATAAACATTTTCTGACTAATGGTACCAAAATTAGTTAAGCCAAGGAATCATACAAGCGAAGTGAAATTCAAAATGATTTTTGTTTTAACAATTATGTTAAATGTAAAAAAATGAACAATCCAACAAAAATGGCAAGCAACATTTTTCGCATTTTATCTTCTGTTGGAGGATAATTAATGTTTAATATGTATAATTCACGTTTAGTAAGCATCATTACCAAGAAGGACAAAAGCCAGTACTAACCTACCCAACTATTGCTTCTCTTGAGTAGGCATTTTCCCGGTAACTCAAGCCAAAGAGTGCTTCTTGTTGCAAGTGCAAGTTGCACGTGACATCTTGAAAACGTTGTTTGTGCAAGTTATTTTTAGGCTCAGTCATTATTAAAATGCCGTTCTCGATTCTAAATAGATTGAGATGAACGTTTTATACTGAAAACGAGTTGGTGTGCACACAAAAAAAAAGAGCGCAAGCAGGAAAAAGACTTGTTTAAATGACCTTTCCATAGTTAGTTGCAATGAAATCTCACGATTACCTGGCATTGATCAAGTATAACCATGGCGAATTAAAAAACAGTCGTACTTATAAAATTGAAAAGGTACAATTTGATTACCTGAAATACCACAGGGTCGTGGTCTTCGACACAGTAAACTAACCTGCGCGTTCATTTCTACCACATCGAGCAATATGTAAGATTGTTTGTGGTATTGTTGTTGTCATACCAAGCTAAAGTTTATCTAACTAAGCAAATGAATGTAAACACTTCGTCTATAAATATACCAACGCTTGTAATGTAATTTGCAGACACGAAGAAAAAGAAAGTAATGTTAATTTATCAGCATTATTTATATGCCAGATAACAGATTATGTATAACCAACCGAATACCTACAATAATATTGTAACAAGCTATTAGAAATCAAAGTTGGGATATTTTAACCCAACAAAAATTTGATGAGCAGTTTTATTTGAAGTGGCAGTCACCGCAGTCGAAAATTTTTATTAAATTAATTGTAACATGTGGACCATTGGACCGAGAAGCACCAACAGATATTTCAACTTTTTACAAAGTTATGCTCGTAAATTCGTAAAAAAAAACTTTAAGTTGAGTACACAAAAAGTTTTTTCAAGCAGGGCGCTTTCAACAGTTATTTTGTCATCCTCAGTGGTTGTCTGTAGTGAAGCTCAAAAATAATTCATGTCCCAAAAAGATTTGATTTTTATTTGACGAGTACATCGAAGAAGACTCGCATTGTCTTTGTCCAATTTATTTTCGCATTTCGTATATACGCAGTAAACTCGTTATAAGGTTAATAATACCTACAAGTGTACGGTGAAAATCTATTGTAAACATTGAATATTTCATCACTGCGTTGACGATGTAAATTTAAAATAAATTGCTGACATAGTAAACTTAACAATTCACCTCTAAGCTAAAACAAAACTAACAAATAATTACTGCTGCTATTTATTATTTCAATTTAATATTATTGTAAAATATTTATAATAATCCATTGTCCCTAACGCTTTTGATATTCGATCGACTATTAGCATCGCTTTTCGTGAATAATTTAAAGCAGAAGCTTCGAAAAATCCATGTTACAATGTCAGGGTTTTTAATTAACAAATTTTATACTAACCCTTTGGTAAATTCATTTACGTGGTAATGGCAGTTTTATTTGGTGGATGTAATTTTATTCTTTTAATTCCCAAAGTCGAAATCTTTTCATACATTTGTATGAAATTGTGAAAATACAGTGGCGGCCAACATTCTATCACCTTTTGGATTATTGACAATATCAAGCCAATTTTATACAAATGCTTTACAAACATGTTGAATGACATAGATTATTTATATTTTTAAACAAATAAAACCGTGTTATTAATGTAATAATAAAATTTAAAAAAAAGTTTTTAAATTTATTAAATTGCTACTGACCAATTTATTTTGCAGAAACAAAAGAAAAATGTATTCTAAAAAAAGTATATTTGTTAAAAAGCCTTCGCCTTGATAACCGCTTGACGTCTTCTGGGCATAGAGTCAATCAGTCTATCGATTACAAACTTGGGTATCATCTGATGCCATGCTTCTTGCATTTGTTGGAATTTTCCAAAAGCATGTTTTTTCTAGTTTTTAAACGTCGATCTAACAACACTCAGGTAAGTGGCTGGGCCATTATTAAATGAAGTCAAACTCAAAAAGGTGATAGAAATTTGGCCGCCACTGTATATAAATCTTTCTTATGTCAAAAAGTAATTTAATTAGTGCCTTTAAACCATTTATGAATCGTTTGTCAAAGTTGGACATTAGATAGAAGTGACACGGTGTTTCTTTTTATTTGCCGTTCATATGATTAATTTTGTTTTTTAAAACTTGTTTCAAAATACTGACGATAAATTTTCACAAAGTCTATTGACTAAGAAAAATTGAATAAATGTAAATCGAAACAATTGTATAGTTTCAAAAAATGCCCTAATAATTGAAAATGTTAGGCTAAAAAAAAAGAGAGAGACATCGTCACATTCAGTTGAATGAAAAACGAAATTTGGATGTCGGAATGTTGTGGAATGTTTTACTGCAAAATGTCTATCTGCATCTTTCATAATTTGTCACATTCCATTTTTTATGGGAAAAGTCCTATTAAATATTAAATCAGTAACAAATGAATGAATGAAGGAACAAAGCTAACAAAAGTATATCATAATGCATTTCTTACTGTCATATTGCTGAAAGGAATAAAGTGGTAAGATCTGGTAACAAACGGCAGCTTCAAAGCACGTGGCATATTTCATTTTAGGGTCATTAAAAACTAGCAATATCTGACATACTTGAATACAAAATTATGGTTTAGTGAACATGTGAACAATGTATTGGCATCTCCACCATTTTATTAAACAATGCACCTAATGAAATATCCAATATTCATGACTTGAATGCACAATACTGTTTCAAGATAAATGGATCATTTCATTTATGACACAACATGACCGTGATCTTAATCTAATAAAAATGTACTATCTGCTTTGTCTTTTTTACAATACTTTCGTCATTTACAAAAAAAAGACTTCTTCCAAGTCATTATCTCAAGGATAAATATAAATGGTTATTTCCATATTATCATCGTTAAAGATTTATAATATATTTTTAGATTCCATGTTTA
The DNA here is from genome assembly GCA_004193795.1 of Asbolus verrucosus. NCBI lineage: Eukaryota > Metazoa > Arthropoda > Insecta > Coleoptera > Tenebrionidae > Asbolus > Asbolus verrucosus. The sequence continues at coordinate 11,187 of QDEB01109550.1, read as the reverse complement.
CTGCAAAATTGTCGAGAAATAAGCTTTTCATTCTTTGTATCGTTGGTAAACACCTGATAAGTCTTATCTGACCAAAATAAAATTTTAACTCTACGAAAATATCTAACAAACATGACCTACGTTACGATAAGACAAAAATCATGAGAAACCACCGAAAAGAAACAAATAATGCGATAAATCAAACCGAATCAACCATTTTATAGCTGGAGCGAAAAAGGTCGAATCGCGCTGAAGGCGCCAGAGGCCCCGCCACAATAAACATGGTAACGGTCTCGAGGATGAAAATAGACACAAGACGACCGTGATTCGAATTTCAACCATTATCTGCGTGATCACAAACACATCGTCATCGCGACACCATGTAGAAAGTCGAGAAACCTTAAAGGGCATTCACCCCCAGCATCCACGCGCGTCTTCGGACCAAATCGATGAAGGCACGTCCTACAACATGCTCTGTTGCCGTCTGACGCATTTTATCGTTTCTATAAGGATTAGCTGTAACTCCGAGTAACCTGATAAACACTTGGTTTAACGGTGAAAAAAAGACAAACAAAATTGTGATTTTGAATTTTTATCGATGATTTAAACTGAACAATTGAAAACAAAAACAAATAATAAATAATTATCAATACAACTGTATATTCTATAGATACATATTGGTTATTGTGAGTGCTTACTTTAATAACAATTAACTACCGCAAACAATTTTTCGGTCTGTACTGTCAGTTAAAAAAATAAATTTTGTTTGGACAGAAGATGCCTCAGATAAGGATATAACAAAATTCATGGAGGTTCGATAAACCTGTTTAATACCCACACAAAAAGCGTTAAACTTCAATTCAGGGGAAGCCATTAGATCCCTCTTCAAGAGACTTGCGCTGGATTACTTCAACGTCCCAATGGCAAAGTTTTCAAAAGTAATTTTGGTTTAATTTATTAAAAATTTCAGTTAAAGATTTTTTTAAAAGTAGTCACTAAATATAAACACAAAATCTTTAAAATGGCTGAAAAGCTTCCCTTTTTTTTTAAATCAAACTAAAAATCTTAAAAACCATTAATTTAAGGCTGCAAGTTAAAAAAATCGCTGTCGTCATTCTTATCCGCTGGAAAATTACTTTTTTCCAGTACAATTTATCTCTCGATGTTTGGTAGATATTGTAACCCTAATCGTGACCCTATTATCACATAGGTAACTAGATAGACTAATAAAAGAGCGGAATTAAAAACCAATTTGATTGTATTTTTTGACTCTGGATTAATTCCAATTTTCACAAAAAAATATATATATATGAAAATAAAAAGCGTGCTACTTGAAGGAACAAAATTGAACATAAACTAATCTGAAGGCCGAAATGAATTTCTTGTGGATTATTGCTAGGTACAGTTCTAGACTTGGTAACTTTCGAAAGTCAGGTTAAACGGTTACTGTGTAGATTATTGGCATTATTTTATTCTGTTTTGTGAATTGAAAAAGGTATAGGATCTCATTGTATATGATCATTACAGGCTAGGACACAAGGCAACTTATACTGCCTTGTGTTGCCAAATTTTAGTTGGGGGCCTTCTAACTTCATTCCTCAGTGGATCGTGCTATTTGAAAAAATAAAATTGCAATCGTTTTTGGCAAAGAACGTAATAAACCATTTTATGACTATTAAAATATTTAATCCTTTTTCATAATTTAATACCATAATTTAAAATATAAAAAACATCTTCAAAGCTTACGTACATGCGTGCTCATTAGGTACACCTCGTTTTTTTTCCAATGTGTACCACATATGAAAATAAAAATCATGATCACTTATTGTTGCAACAATGCGTTATTAGTTTTTTCATATCTGCTGTACATTGGGAAAAAATGAAACACATTTACAATTCACCTTTTTGTTTTCAAATGGTCCACTAAAATTTTGATTCGTTTCATAGACGGGTCATCTTCCAAGAATTTACCATTCCAAAAATTATATATTACCTACTTAAAGGATTCTGGGTATGTATATTGCTTATATACCAACATAAAATAACGCACAGAGATCCGTACAATTAAACAAATTTTATTCCACCTTCTGTTAACATGATAAAAGCATAAATTACATATTTAATATGCATATTTGATATACTTAAATACAACATCTATAATTTTATTCAGATCGGACCCTTTCAGGTAGCCAATCGCTTCGTAAAGGTTACAGTTGAGCTAGAGGGGTGAAATTCAACCCTCCACAAATTAAAATTATTCAGGTACTTCTTAACAATTTGCGGATAAGTTGTATTGCTTATTACGATACCGAGATATTTGAGTTCGTAAGTTTGTACCTGTTTATAAAAATCCTGATTATAAACGATTTAATAAAACAGAACAGAACAAAAATGTAGTTATTATGCTGTCCTGAATAGATATTAAGTACCAAAATTTTGAAATATCTTTAAAATAAAGCAAAATTCTTTGGGCGATCAACTAAGATTGCAGGGTCTGATACACTTAAATTGTTTTTAGAACCGTGCATTTCCAATTCTTTTGAGACAATTATTTCTTTTATTTAGCAACTTGTTTCAGGTTGTTAATGAGTGTTGAAGAGACCAACAAGAAAATAGTAATTACTGTTTATGCCACACACAACTTATTAAATTGTACTTATTGTTAGCTCATTTACTTATATTATGTTTCCATATTAAGTAAGCAAAAAATATGAAACTTCATTTTATAACTGCATGCATATATAGAACATTACCTGTAAAAATGAGGATCACGTTTCACAAATCACAAAAACGAACGTTACTGACGTGAGCCACAAACAGAAATGAGAAAATATTATTTGCCGTTTCAAATATTTTGAATTTCTACGTGTCGTTCTGATAATGTACCTGGTAACTATTATGGTAATTTTATGAAGATATAACAATGAAATCAGTAACATCCTATCCAGAAAGAAAATTTGTTTTTACCTGAGCTGAAGACTTGGCGTTATTTATTCATGTCATTTATTGGTATGCATATAATTGAAATATAAGGGTAATCAGTCAACTGTTTTGATAAATATGTGATAAAATGCAAAAAAAAAACAATCATATAACTAAAATCTCAGGTTTCCATTTACTTGAGTAATGACTCATCATTTTTCCTTTATTTAATATTTTCTTTCGTGCTTCAGACATAATCAACAAGATATAAAATTTTACAGTCACTAACATGCATGTTAGTGTTAGTTAGTTGGTGTTCTAGTCATCATTTATTGACATTTTATGTTTTTAAACAACAATTTGTGCTTACTTTTGCATCGTTAGCAATGTTAAACTGAACACAAATGGAGTTTACCCCGTAATTTTTGAATTAATAGAATGAAACTTTAACTACAGCGGCAAATACTAAATTTGAAAAAAATAAAATAAATTAAAATTGTTCATGCAATTAAGCAGCTGAATGCTATGGAAAGAGAAAGAAGACTTAAACTCAAAATAGTTGGGTGTGAGTCTACCCATGAAATAATGTACATCCTTATAGTAATTTAAATACTTTCTCGTATATGGATTTAACAAACTCACTATAAATATTAACCTTAAAACATTCAAATACGCACAGAAAATGAAGTTAGTATAAAATGGTAACGAATATGCAATAAAATTGTGTCGCTCAATATGCATTTCTTCTATAATATTCAGGGTCATATTTTCGAATTGTGCATAGTACACAAAGTAGGAGTAGTAATCGTCAGTAGCGAAAATTATTTATTGTTTCTGAAAAATTATAATCAAGTTGCAAAACTGAAGAAAAATAAAAATGCTGAAATGCATTACTTAAAAATGAAAAATAAATCAACAGTCAAACGGTGACTAAAACAAATATTTAAATACATTAAATTTTTTTATAGAATTTTTAACTTATTACTAAAAAGCAGCTTACGTCATATTTTACAATTTTTCAGAAAACACAAAAATCGTAAAATTATTTAAAACAATATTTTTTGAATTTATCAAGGGAAGTAGATCTACACTTTTAAAAAATCATTGAAATATTTTATTTGCCTTTTCTAAAAGTGACAAAGTTATTTTTCTACTCGTAATATTATGGCGCATATTTAGGATAAAAAAATTTCAAGTTTTGGGTAATAGTCGCCGAAAGAAACTTTCGATTTGAAAGAAAGAATTAAAATAATTCCTCCATTTTTTCTTACAGTTTTAATGAAATTTTCGTCTAAAACTTTCAATTTTAAATAAATTAATCAGAATATACATCTTTACTATTTTTGTTACCCTTTGGAAAGTTGATGCTAAGACTGATGTCTGTTCATTCTCGGTCTCTTAAAGAAAAAAAAAAAAAGAATGGCATCTGTTTTGTACATAAGCTTTTGTTTTATAGTACATCCATCAATGCAGCTACAAAGGGGCTGATTATAACGTATGAATAGCAGTAATCATCAAAATATCAGCTTCTGCCAAGTACCGTCTATTAGTGGCATCCGCCATAAACATATATACCGCATGGGTCAGGTAGTCATGGTCCCCTTGCAGGTAAATGATCTTTATTTTCGTTCTTTTTGGCGAATCCACCAACAAACAACTTGACATAAGTTAAATTTTTTATGATCATTACCATTACTGCCTTAAAGTCGACTCCGCCAGAGCTAAAGGCGGCCTGATGGTATTACAATAACCCCTCAAAAGCCACCAATAATAAGGGGCAATAACCCTCTCAATATCCATTTATTTTGACTATGTTCGCTTACGAAAACCACCGCTTCAGCATTGTCAGACTCGATGAATAAAGCCTGTTCTAAAGAATTTACTGGAGTGTAAAGGTGTGATATACATGGATACAATAGGGTTGATGTCCGGTAAGTATACGAAATGGTAATAACCCCCATATTACCGAAGTCACGTGGCTACAAAAAGTTGAAATTGAAAACGTATTGCACACTTTTAACTACCTACATGAAGAAACAACTATTGGCAACGTTGATGACGGCCATGATGGACGACGCGTGGTGTCGCAAAGAAGCCGGTTGGTACCACACGCATTATCATCCAGCGTCGTGCGTTTTCGCCACGCAGGCCACGCAAGAAACGTAATAAAACAACGAAAATGAATAAAACGTCAACTTCGGTTTTCACCAATAATTTAGTTATAACTTCCGAGAATGTCGAGTGGGCGTAACCTCAAATCACAAAGTGCATATCATATCTAGAAAATGATGTGTAATTCAGATAATAACGGGTTAATAAACTTTTGTCTATCATCATAAGTACCTACAAAATCATTTTTTACACTGACCATGATCAATTTCACCGATCAAACGAGAAATGCCACTGAATAACCAGCTTTTCATGTGATAATTCCGAACGAAAAATAAAACGATAATTATGACAGAATGAAGTTAAATATAAAATGAAATATTATTATCACGTAATCAAGAAGTGCCCGGTGAGAGAATCAACTGGTACGAAGAAATGTGTACTTTCTATATTCCTTACTGAATAAACATTATTGGTGTCAAGATCATCAATCAAAATTTGTAAGATCGGGCTTAGTTACGTAAATGGCATGCAATTGGAGCAGTGCACAAACAAAAAGGGCCCGCTTCAGTCCAATTACAAAACTGGAACAACTTTTAACACGTGCATATTGAGAGAAAGCGGGCCTACGTGCCAAACGTCCCGACTTGCGTGAAGCATACAAGATAACGACAGAAGTCCCAACTTCACATAATTTTAACATTTTCGTCAATGATTTATGTCGATTCGGTCGCAAGCCCCCGCAGGTTCGTCAACAATTGTTGAAATACATGCAATTATTTGACCTGATTACAAAGACTCAAACAGTACTTTTAACAAACGCTGCCTGTAACCGATGTGACGCCAAAGAAAAAATGCTAATTTTAAATGAACTACGGGATAATTTCGAGTGACATTCACTCGACTTGACAGGTATGACTTAAATTAATCAAACTTTTCGAAAATCATTCAATATTTTCATGTAGTTTTATAGAAAAATGTGACAATAAAAGTGATAGTCCACTTACCAATACAACACAGATGACGGCTAGAAACACAGATGGACCATCGCGCATCCGAGTGCGCAGGCCGCAACAATTAATGTTCAATTTCAAAAGATTTTTTGTTAATATCGTTTAATTCTACGTTAAATTCATGCATTAATTCGTACGTTTGTCCATCACGAATATTGACGACAAAAAGTTGGCCGGAAATTGTTTATTTACATCTCTGGAAGCGGCGGCGAGAGCGTTGTTTTGATTCCACTTCCGCTTTTACGTGAAAATTGAGGTGACGTTTCCTTCGCAAGTGATATGTTTGTAATGACAAGCAACTGATATATCGATTTGATTCTTCGTCGATTTGCTTTTGGATTTTGCTTCTTTGTCTGAATAACAATTTCCGACAGCTTTGCAGCAAGAAATCCATGGAAATTGTTTAAAATTTGGTAAATTCGTGAAAACCATCTAGCGGCTCTTGGGGAAACGACTTCGACAGGTCTCCAACTGCCGACAGTCACGCCTACATAAAATAAGAAAAAAGAGTAATCAGCTGATTGTGAAGATGTAATCGAAAAAAATTCGTGATAAGCTATTCGTAAAATGCAATTGTTGGTGTTCCGTTGAATATTGCAAATAAACAATTACTTGAGCACCGCTCTGAAACGACAACCAACTTTCAACGTAAATGTTTATCTAAATTAAGATTAGTCATTCTTGAGGTTCCATTGTTATTTATTAAATCTAATCTTTTAAACTTCCGAATTTGTACAGTGAATGTGTTCGTGACATGAACTCATCTTCGTAGAGTAACTGAGTAATATTCATACATTTGTGTCGGCAGAATTTCTGCAGACTTTGGTATAAGTTTTAAAAATAAACATAAAACTAAAAGGAATTGTTCAGTTTCCACCATGGCAAATAATAGCGGCGGAATTCATAATTTTAAAGTTGTGCTCCTGGGTGAAGGGTGTGTTGGAAAAACAAGCCTCGTTCTTAGATATGTTGAAGATAAATTCAACAGCAATCATGTAACCACAGTTCAGGTAAAGATACTTATTCTGATGGATTTGATTTCTATTTATTTGCTTTCGTAGGCTTCTTTCCTAAACAAGAAACTAAACATTGAAGGCAAGCGAATTAACTTGGCTATATGGGACACAGCAGGTCAAGAAAAATTTCACGCGTTAGGACCAATTTATTATCGATCATCAAATGGAGCAGTTTTGGTATACGATATTACTGATGAAGATTCATTTCAAAAGGTTAAAAGTTGGGTGAAGGAGCTGAGGAAAATATTGGGTGCTGACATTTGCCTTGTTATAGCTGGAAATAAGACTGATCTTGAAAAAAATAGACATGTTAGTCTGGAGGAAGCGGAAACGTAAATCTGCCATTTGCAAAGAAGTTCGAACGTCTCATTTAATGTTTTAGGTATTCGAGTAAAGTGGGAGCCATCCACTTTCAAACATCCGCCAAATTGAATAAAGGCGTTGAAGAAATGTTCCTTACACTCACACAGAAAATGTTGGAGACTGTCCAGGAGAAAGAGGCCCAAAACGCTCCATTATCGAGGCAAAATTCACAGAGACGTAATGTGGTGGTTGTTGATGATGATCAGGTTCCTCCAGCACCTACAAAGCAGTGTTGTGGAAACTCTTAAATTATTGTTATTTTTCAGTTTTGAACTGTACTTTGTTGATTTTGTATATATATTTATATATTTTCTTTTTTAATAATTATTGTTAAGCTGATATAGCTCCAATTATTATTTTAAAACTCAACATAAATAAGGATATGCAGGTATACCAGTGATCTATATACTATGTTATCTGAATTATTAGTACGTACAGCCTAACTATATTTATGTAGATTTCATGCTTGCCTAAGGAATTACCTATTTTTTAACAAAAATGCTTAACTACAAAAATAAACTGATTTCACACCCACCACACACTGACTAATTTATTTAAATTTTTGGACTTCAAAAAATAATATCTAAGGCTTTTATGTTAGTTTAAACCAGAGACGATCTGGTGGCAACGTGTTTAGTTCAAACGGTAGAAAACTAAAATTGATCTTAATAATTTAGATAACAATTGACATTTTTTTTGACTTAAGTCTGACAGTTACAACTGTAATTTTGGTCGACGCAAAATACACCTAAAAACGTAATATAAGTAATTTCACGAAAATATGCACTTATATGCGAAATTAAAGTTGCAATTGAATTGACTGCGTTATCGAAATCAATTTTACACTACAAAATATTTTTATACGTCTGACTTCACTTACGTATTATGAAGTTGGTGCCACATCGAAGCAAAAAATGGAGGGTGCAAGTTTTGACATTTTTATTTCACGAGTTTCACAAAGAAATTAATAAACAAAACAGATTATATTAAACAGAGAAAATAACTGTCCAAGGATCAAATTTCATATCAAATGTTAAAACATCAAATAATGGTGTCAACCTTAAATTCAGCATGTTGTCAAGTGGTCAGTTTACTAGCTTGAGAACAAAAGTGGTTATGCTTATAATTTTTACCAAATAACTTTGTTCTAATCAAACGTTAGGTCATAAAAACAAATGTATTATGCAAATACTCTTCAACTGATAACATATCAGCTATGAAAATAATATATTCAGATCTTTTAGCATGTTGTCAAACGGTCAAGCCTCCTAAGCCCTTGATCAGAAATTTTTTACTTTTTGAAGTTTAGATAATGTACAAATACGCTGCAAATGTTGAAAATCACATTAAAACAATAAAGTCGTATCAGAATTTTATTAAAGAATCAGCTATAAAATCACTATTCACATGATGAACTACGAGCCTCTAAACAAGGAATAAATACATAAAATAATTTACACACTAACTAAAATTTATATAATAAATACAAAGAAAAGCAAGGCACAAGTTGAATGAAATAAAGTTAAAACGCTTAGAAATTAACAAATTTTATGTACAAACGTAAATTTAGTTAATGAAAATATAACATGAAACAAAATTTCAGTTCTATAATATATTTCTTCATTTGTAATACATTATAATCATTTGCAATCTACAAAGTCATAGAACAAATCCATATACAAAAGTTTCTATAAACTTGATCTTACTGATATAATTTAGCACCTTCATGGCATTATTTGAAAGTTAAAAAATTTGAAAAGTGCTTTAACAAAATTTGTCACAAGTTTTTTATCTTTGGACTAGATTCTAACAATTTAAACATTATTTTAGTTAAAAGTGATTTTGTACATATCCTAAGGAAAAACAAATTCATAATACCTATATTGAATGTATAAATTCCAACATTGAATATAAGCATTATGACAAATATCAAGAACAAATAAATTTTTGTAACATTAAAATCACAACAATTGTTAATAATAAGTTATTCACAAATACAGTACATTTAAATACATTTATATAATACAACATGTTTGTTTATATGTTTACAAAAAATATACTTTAAATTGACATGTCTGTATGTTTAAAATCAAATGTTTACACAGTATATCCTATCGAAAAAGTTTCATATGTCTTTTGCTACATTGTTTCAATCGGCGGATGTCAAATTAAATAAAAGTTAAGCAAATAATATCACACAACCAGCAAACTATCAAACAGAATCAGTAAAGCAATCTAACACAAAATGCTTCGTAAATGTCAAAATATGTAAATGTATGGTCAATGTTTTATATAAAATAGTCAACTAATAACCTGCAATAAATTAACAATAATACTTGGTTATAACAAAAAAGGAAGGAAACGACTTCGGGCTACGAGTTATATTAATTATAATATTAAAGTCGTGTTGAACGTAAAATGCAATAGATAAATTAAAAATTCTACGGTTTATGCTATTTCGATAACTTACTAATAACTCTAATAAGCGCTCCATTCTCGTCCTTTAATTTTTGATTTTCTATCTTCATTATATCCAACTGCTGAAAAGGTCATAACAAATTAATACAACACGAATACATGATAGCACTTAGTTAGGACCATGCTCACGAAAACTTTAATATGGTTTTAATCATTAAAAAGCCATGTGAATAATATATCAAGTCGTATCCATTCCAGAGCTAAGGGAAAAATAATAAGCAAAAATTCGACAATGGCGAACAAATGTAACAAAACAAATGACAAGACTGCAAACAATCAAAAAACACTGCACAAAATTGAAATATGTGAGAGACAATGTTAGTGTATTAGCAATTTAAAAGAAAACAAATTCAGTTTGTTATTAAGTGTGTAAATATGCAACTTGCGATCTACGGTCATCCAACATCTGAACACAAACAAGTGTACAATAATAAAACAAAGAGTAAATCAAATATACAACACGAAACAATTTGATAATAGGGCGAAATCAGCTGCATGGCGTTATATCGAGTTTACCTATTTTTTCGGAGAGTTGGTAAGTTTGGTGATGACACGTGTGAGAGACCTGTTGTCAGCTTTTAAACGTTCATTCTCGGCTTTCAATTTTTGTAATTGCTAGAACAATAATAGAATGACCTCCAGTATATAAAACACAACGACTTTAGTAAAATTGCATGTTATTTTGTACCTAGTTGAAATATATGTTGCCCTGAAAATTATGATCAAGCTCTTTTTTAATTCACGTTTAGTTACGGCATTAATGCACTATAATTTATAACTTTAAATTTACTGATAAAATTAGAGCGACACATAAAAAGCAATTAATTATCTATTAAGCAATACAAAAATTAGGTGGTTTCAGTTTATTTTTAGATTATTTGGGCCTATGACCTAATTTTTCGTTTTAATGCAAACAGCGTAAATAATAAGCCAGCATTTTATACCTATATTTACATTCTGGTATTTTCAGTTGCGCAGGTAATTTTCGAAAAATATATCATTCATCGAATCGGATGAGACAAACTAATGAGATCGGAAAAAGATCTTCAACATTTTCTAAAGTGAATTTATTATTCACTTTCATCAATAATTAACATTCCGTATCTTATACACCGACTCAAGGTATACCACCGTAAACAAGCACGTTACGAGTTGGTGCAAAACAGTTTTTTGGTTATAGTTGTAAATTCAATTTATAAATAAATCCGAAATTAAACCAACAGAGAAATACTAATTTACCAGATAATTTATAGCGTTGGATTAAATGTCTAATTTAATAATAAAATCAACAGAAGGTCCAAAGCTCA
>QDEB01109528.1:0-11751 GCA_004193795.1 Asbolus verrucosus | reverse complement strand
CGCTAATATTAGGTGCAGATTCTGCACCCAGATTAAATAAATTAAATCAATTTCAAAGATCCACGCAAATCAAAGATCCACCGAGTTTAAAAATCCACAGGCTCCGACTTCCAGGCTTTTTTTTAATTCAATTTCATTAATAAATAACGAAATTTGGAAACGTCGAAATTTCTAGGATTTTTAACCACTTTCAAAAATCAGAATTAAAACAATAGCTTGTAGATTCAAGCGATGTAATCGAACTTAACATTTCAAACAGTTCTAAACCTTTTCATGTTTCATGCTTTTGTTTTATTTGTAAAATACGCAACCGCGTTTCGGAAACTGATCTTACAGTTACAATAAATCGAAAAAATGGACAACTCTAGATTTTTTAACATTTTCGTTGAACATTATTATTTTGACTACAAATGTTTAGACCTCTTGAGCAGAGGACAAATTTTATTTCCTCCGAATTATTATTACAACCGATAGAAAGTTTGTGGCCACAAATACCTGAAGTATGTATTACTGGAATAGATTTGTAAATGCTTCCACCTGTTTCATAATGAAAATTCCATATAAAACTCATCGGTAATCTGTACTTTCACGGAAAAGTTACTTGTCCACGTTGCCACTTCGTTACCAGTTGTAACGTGACATTTGGCAAAAGCGTACACTGAAATGAAATTGTGAATGGCATCTAATCAACGACTGCAATTAACACTAGCGTACGAGCACAAATTGTTTCATTGTTTTCTGTAACATATTTGGGTAAATAAGCATCAGCAAGAATATTACAAATATTACATGGTTCATGAGATGACATGAAATTAAATTATTTAAGGTATTGGAAAAATTTAAATTAAACTCAATTCAATAGAATTGAATATCCGCATTTAAAAAGCGCTAATTTAATCGTTGTTATTAGCAACATTTTGTTACAATTTCCACAAACTAAAGAACACACTCAAAAATGATGTGACGACGAATGTTAAACCGCAGCCTGATTACGCTGATCAGTTCCAAATGCCAGAACCGGACTTAAATTAACATAAGATTAGGAAATTACATGTATAATAAAAAAACACTAACGTCACTTCGCGACCTTGACGTATAAACCGGCTTTTCGCGAGGGATTTCCACTCGCAAACGCAAAATAATCTCCTTCTTCTTTTATCAGCCGCGTCTTCCTTGCGAAAACGTCGACATTGCTCCGACATTTTCCGTGAAAGCGCAAAAACAATTACTTTCCGGGAACGCGCCGCGTCCTTTGTCGTCTCCTACGCTCGCGAAAATTCCTCTCAAAATCCTATCCAGAGAATTGTACAAAGTCTTCGCAACCTATTTATAAGTCTATTTATAATTGTTTATTTACACTCTATACCGATGTACACGTGCTTCAGAGCTGGCACGTATGTGTTATCACGTACATAGAACTAAAATGAAGATAATTCGAAAAATGTTAATGGGGAATCGTAACACTAATGAGGAGAAACACAAAAACATAGCTGAATAAATAACGAAGCCGATTCATTAAATTTTCATCATAATCCTCATTATGACAAGTGGGAAAGCGGGATTAAAAAACTTCTGAATTATAACAACAATCGGATGGCTGGATAAACAAAATGTGTTTGTACTAGATCCGGTCTCGGTTAAGAAAATTTATCGACTCCATTATGAATAATTATATGCTGTAATATTCATTAACCAGATCGATTGTATTGATGAATAACCTCACGTTTGTAAATAAATAACAAGCTGTAATTAACGGTAAGCGACGCCATTTTTCCCAACACGGACCGCCCTGTAGATGTACAGAAAAAAAAAACACGCAAACTGTCAATTATTCTCCGCCATAATGATACAATTTTTACGACAAACGAACAAGAGAACATGAAAAAAATGAAATTCACTTTTGTTGTCGCATTATTGTTCCAACACAAAGAGGTCTTCAGTGTTTTTTACGACTCGAGTATAAAATACTCAACGTCATGTCTTTGCTGCAACCGTTTCCTTTATTGGTAAACCAGATGGCTTTAATTAATTCGTTCTAAATATTTTCTTCATTCGAGTGTTGTACAGGGTGAATAAGGCAGTGTTGTCCTTTTTCGGCGTGTAAATTGGGGAAAATCGCAGTTAAAATTGTTTGAATGACACACTTTTTCAAGTAATGATTGTTTCGACGGCTGAAATATTTGGTTTTGACCGGATAAAATTTTCACGGTCATCTTCATTTGAAACATAATTACTATGTTACAACAAAACTGTCTAAAACGATTATAGCAATAGAAAATTAAATTTATGTTTCTACGAGGACGCTCAAAAATAATGAAAAATGGGTCATCCATTAAAATTAATTAGGCAAGCACTCACCGAATTCGACAATCAGGGGGAAGTTCTCGTAATTACCTGAAACAACCTTGGCGAAATTAGAAAATGATCAATATTTTCTTCTTTCTAATTTTGAAACCAGAAATTCTCAAAAATGAAATTTTTTTGCAACTCTATGTCCAAACAGCTCTCTTACGGCTGAATTGCCAAAATTCAAAATTTTTGCCGAAAATAAAAATTACAGTTTTAATATCAAATTTTAATTTTAAAACTGACAATTCATAAATTTGAATTTCTAATGACAACAATATGAAGAAATAAGCAAATAAGTTTCCACAGAAAAATTATGACGTCCAGTTTCAAGTCGCATTTGTAACTTCGAAACCAAAATTCAGTATTTAGAGTCACAATACAGAGAAAAAGGCAGCAATGTTATCTACTATGTTACACTTTTTATTTTACAAACATCATCTGAAGCGAAAAATAAAACGAAATAACGTTTGACCAAAGAAAAAACACTCCAAAAGTATCTCAAAAGTGAAATTATGTTTCAAGTTGACAACAATGAAAAGAAAACATTTAATTTCTGCACAAACACCCCCATTGTACACTTCACAACCCGAAAATATCACAAAATATTGAATTTAAAATTAAAATTTTACCCTAGAAATCGAATTTTTCATTTTAATTGGCTATAAGTATCATGTAAAATAAACGCTAGTTTTCGTTATTTTAAAACTGACAGTTCACAACTGATTCTTGACGAGAACGGTCGATAGGATCTCGCCATTAGTCGCCCCCAAAGGCGCACTGGTAAACAGATCAAACAAAGAGCACACCGCTTGGCCAAGGAATGGTATACGTCGGTGATTTTAACTTACTACATGACCACCCGCCCTCCACGATTACCAAACAACAATCAAGTAATCACTCTAGCCACATTGCATCGCAAAATGCTTTTCCCGAGTTCGACACAAGGAAGAGGCTTAAAAATGTCTAAGCCGTCTCTACGCACTGGCACGACACCATAGCTCCCCACGTCATGCCCTAAACTGCCCTAAACACAGAACTCAAGGTCTCGTTTTACCATATTTCAGAGCAAGAGCAAAAAGCGAAATTTATCGTCACAATTTGTCATAATTATAAAAATAACAGATTACACAAAAGAGAAACTTTATTTCAAGTTGACGGTGAAAAAAAAAACCACTGACATTTGTGTCAGAAATTCAATTTTTGAATTTAATGAAGTAATTAAAATGAAAATACAACATCAACATTATATTTTAAGGTCAACAATTTACAAATTGAGTTTCACATCGTAATACAAAGGGAAAACGCAGCAAAAGTTTGTTTCCAAAGAAGAAAAATTATAGTTTTGATATTGATATGATATTCAAAATCCCAAAGAGGTTCAAGGGAAATGACTGAAATTCGGAGTCAAAGTTTTGCTTTCGAAGACTGGCAACAGCAATATGAAGAGTGGCAAAAATAAGTTTCACAACAAGGAACTACAGCTCATTCAAGGTTGGGATTATCATTTTGAGTTCAAATGTTAATGGCAACTCGCAAAAACTGCAACAAAAGCGTTTAAAAGATCAGAAATCGAGAAATAACGATCGCCATTACAAGAAGTGACCCCGATTTTCGTATCTATAAACATGATCCGATATGGAAAAAGTCTGAAGTGAAGTTTCATTATGAAATGAGAATAACGAAAGGAAAACGACCATCAATACCACGCAATCATCTGTCAAACACTTTCCATCCTCCCCAACGATAAATAGCAATAAGCCGCGTCCCAATTACCCCCCGTGATTTATAGTTTATTATGACAGGCTCTTTCAAACCCCCGATTCCGACCACCAGAACGGATCACGACATATTTTTATCGCGACACTCATGCCTGACGATATTTCAGAAGCAGCAGTACCAAATTGAAACGCCTAAATATACACTTCCACGTTAAAAATTATGACGGAAGCTGCCGTCTCGTATAATAGTAGAAATCTCGGAAATCCTTGGCTCCTGTTCAAATATTTTTCAGTGACGATTTTCATTTTCAGCCCGTTCGAGTGCCGAGATCGGTGTGCGAGTGTCGAATTATCGTTTTATCCGAACAGAAACTTGTAAATCAAACTGGAGCTAATAAAGGTGATCGCCGCCGAAACCGCAGATAAAACGAGATTGCCGTCACCGTCGGCGGAAACAAAGTAAGTTTTTATGAATGAAATGAGGCGTGCTCCTTCTGCCACAATCACGCTGAAACGGTTTTATTACTGGGCACACAATGAACCTCGCGTGACAGTTCGGACATAAACAATTCGGCCGATTTGAACGCTCCTAATCATCGACCAGGACGAATTTCGACGGTTATTTTTACGACTTCCGTCAGTCTCGATGCGTGCTGTCTCAATAATATTTACAGAATTATAAGTAGGGGAGCGTGGGGCGGCGATTGTTTGTTATTACTTCGCTTTATTGCACAGTATTAGCGATTTTATGGATTGCTAATGGACTGTAATCTTGGAATTTTTTTTATAATCTGCACTTCTTTTCCTCTTCCTCCGATTCGCAGCATCCGAGTTCGCTGACATCGCGTATTTTTCGACATATTTGATAAATTTAAACCGACGCGATCAAAGTGTGCCGTGTTATGTGTATACGAAACAGTCGAACAACACGGCTAGGTTTTATTAGATAGATGAAACCGGAAATGACACCGATTTTTTTCTCAGAAGTTCTGCGACCTCGATACAATGCGAACACTATATTTAGTAGTCTGCGAAATCTTTCGTTGTTTCGGTAGCTTTATCTCCTGTTTCCACACCAAGTTGTATTGTTTTCTATTTTTTTAACAAAGAGTATTTAAGCTGGCTTGTATCATGTGGTACCGTTTTTTGTCTTATGGGCGCCAGATGTGATAAATTGAGTTGGTATCAACCAGTTTTTGATATTTTTTTTCATATAAACAGCACAAAATTCAATACTCTGTAAACAATTTCGTATCTATCTAATCGATACTTATCCGTTTGATTTTTCGTTGAAACGAACAAAGTATACACTCGTGTCAATGCATCTGTTGTTTATTCAGTTGTTAAAAATAAGTGTTAAAACTTTTTAAAAAAGAGGAACAGTTCATCTAAAAATAAACTTTATAATAATACATTAAAAAAAATGAAACACGTGGAGGTATTAATAAAAATTTGGCTTAATGTAGCGCGTGAGCGGAAAAAAATCGCCAATTTGAAGTTCCCAAAATTGTAACGATAGAAATTCTAGACAATTTCGAGCTATTTTCACTGAAAATTCTTGATCGTATCGCATGAAAGATAAAAAAGATCGATTAAATAACAGCGATTAGTTTTTATTGGAATTGGATCGTGGTTGCTATTCCGAAAATAAGAGGATATGACGAACAAATTATAATCGAAGTTTTGAGATTATTTGAAATGTATGAACAAGATGACTCACTCTGAGTCTTTTAATTTTTTGGTGATCGTCGTTTATCCTGACATATCCTGGTCTCCAAAAATCTCCAAATATCCTCAAATTTTTCTCTTCTGGATTCATTCGATCTTTCTGAATTTCTTACACTTGCCCACTAAATTTCAAAGAAAAAAAAAGAATCAGGAAACATTCATAGGAAGAGGAAGAAAGAAAATTCCAAGGATAAAATGAAGCGCCAATTCCTAGATGACACTTAACGGTGTATTGATTTAAGATTCATGATAAAAAGATAAAACGTGGGTGTCTTCAAAAAATTCTGCAATTTGAATGAAATTCGAGAATAATCCGAGAAGAAAAATATGTAAAAATTCAGTGAAAACCCAATGAGCTCCAAGACATATTTGGAGTTCTTTTAGATATTTTTGGAAAACTACGATTTCTTTTTGGACATTTCCCGGTATTTTTGGATTTTGAAGACAATTGATACCATAAAAGTCAAGAAAATTTGGACGAGATTTAAAGAAATATAACGAGGTTAACTTTAGATTGAAATTAACAAGAAATCGTTTAATGTGGATGCTGAAAATGCGAAATGTTTTAAATGTGACTTGCGAATAATTTCTGAAATATGATATCTATGTCACATTCTGTTCTTGCATAATTTTCCGATAAAGTGCCACAATAAGAAAAAGTCTGGGCAACCATGGCTAACTACTATCAACTTTGAAGCGATAATCTAGACCACCACCTCGTGTGGGTGTATTGTAATCGATCGATAAACCACTGACAGCGCTCTTTCAAAATGCGATCGTCCTGGAGACTGGAGAGACAACAAAAATAAGGAAAAAAATGCTGTCACCCTTCTGATTACCATCCTTATTAACTCCATCTTCTCTACTGCAATTAATAATTCACAACTTGCCGTAATGACTTAGCCGAAGGTCAGCCACACTGAATTAGCTCGGTTACTATCCAGGTCAGGACTTTCTCAAAAATATGGCAACCGTGCATAATTAATAATTAAGTTGATTACTGTGAATTGTTTATGA
Organism: Asbolus verrucosus; assembly: GCA_004193795.1. Classification (NCBI taxonomy): domain Eukaryota; kingdom Metazoa; phylum Arthropoda; class Insecta; order Coleoptera; family Tenebrionidae; genus Asbolus; species Asbolus verrucosus. The sequence goes on along the minus strand of QDEB01109528.1, from coordinate 4,939 downwards.
CAAAAGTAGTGTTTGACAGGATTATAACACCGACTCATGCTCAAAATTCAAGTATGGCCATCCTCTCATCGTGGAGCTCATTATCATTACTCACTAATTGCGTTTTTATTTTAATCAGATTCGTATCGTTCTTCCATGAATCATCGTAAGCCACATAATCGATCTGTTTGCTCTATTGATCCTATCAACTTATTCGCCGTTTTATAGATTCCACAATATTTAATTCAAGCGGGAACTTTCGCAGATGTTGAACTTTTTTAAGGTCAACCAGTTGGAATCGGCCAATTAATTGTGTAACACTTCGTCCTCTTCGCTGGCCAGATCTGAATCCCATCGTTTTTGTTTGGGCCGGACCATTATACGACAGATGACACGCGAAAACAACAAACATGTGTCACATTGTTTTCATAAAATCTGATAACGCAGAGTGGTCATAAAGACACTGGAATAATTGGCGTTTCTCTCGTTGCAGGTCATCCGGAAACTTCGGGAGCGCGGGGGCCCGTTCGGCTCCCGGTACGCCGCAAGGGATCCTCGGTACGTCGCCTGCAGGACTTTCAGAACAGCCCGTGTCTCAACCGTGCAGTCCAGGATGCACATCCCCTTCCATACAACGCAGTCCGAGTCATTCTCTGTTCACTAAATGTGATAAGTGAGTACAACCCTCCCATTTTAGCAAACACATCATTAGAATCATACACGTAGGCATGCGAATTAATCGCGAAAATACCTATTATTACAAACACCGATAACGTAACACCTCTCAATCATTATCGAGGGAACAGGTGTGCAAATTTAGATAACGCCAGAAACTGTCGTTATTAAAATAACAATAAATTAATAAAATTAAAAGTGACCCCTGCAATTGTTGCACCACATCGTACCACGACACAATAATCAAATCGTTAAGAACTGAAATTGTGTTAATTAAAACGCGATCACGACCTTTGATAATAATAAAAATAATAATAATAATAACAAATAAAATAATTGATTGGTTGGCTGGGATAAGGCTTATCTCAATAAATACCTTATCCATTTGTTTTACGCTCAGTTATTGCTTTACTTCCGCTGGTGTCGGTTGAGAAAAATGGAATTGTTTAATAAAATAGTGAAGAGCCGTCATCGGGAAGAAATGGACAATTGTAGCATCGGTAGCGGTACTCGCAGCCACAGCAGTAGCAGTAGCTGGAGCAGCGATTCCGAAACGTAAGGAAAAACTTTTTGTGTCGTGGCAAATATTTTTTTTTAACAATTCTCTCGTCTGAGAGCAAAAATAGCACAATGAATTCGTTATGCAATCGTTACGTTATAATACGGCATGTTAAAGAACAAGAAACAATGGTTTTTGATCTTGAACTTTCACTTTTATTTGAACTGGCATGTTCTTTGTTGTTCTTCTCCCGTGTACCACATTGCACTCCCACAATTTTTTTTCACTCGATCGTTACTTTCTCTGTTTTTCTTTTTTTCAGTTTTAGTTAACCAAATTTACTTTAAATAACTCCATCCTTTCTTTTTCTATTCTATTCCACCTTCTTTTTCTTTGTGCTGCAGTACTTTAGAGCATATAGAACTTATAGCATGTCTGTAAGTAACCTTGCTATTAACCTTTGAGGTTTTCTTCTTGAATATTTAATTCTTGAAGTAAAACCATCATCAATTCTTTTTATTACTTTTTATTACTTTTTGTTATTTTCATATTTCGTTGTTACAAGCTGATATCACTTTCCTATGTCTTCTTCTGTTCATTCAATGGATTCATCTCTTTTTTCTTTATTTTCCTCCTGTTTTAACTTGATCTTCTTGATAAACACCTTGATTTATTTCTTCTTCTCTTCTGTCCTTTTTTCCCTTTTTTAATAGAGATATTTTTCCAATTTAATTCCATTTCCACCCTTGTTTACCTCATTTGTCTAAATTTTTTGTCTTCTGCTAGTTCCTTTTGCCAATGACCTTTTGCCTCTTTTTCAGTTCTTAATTCTCGTACTAAAATCATTATTGTTTACTTTTTAGTAATCACTTTCAAATTTATTTCTTTCTAGATTTTATTACTGTATTGCATCTCCCCCTGTTCCTGTATCCCTTTATTTTTTTTAGTTTTAAATTTTGTGTTCCCGATGAACATCTTCACAATTTTGTTTTACTTTTTCCTCTTTCAACTCTTTTATAATAAATGACGGTCCTTGATGTTGTCTTGTTTTTTACTTTGATTAAGAAGTTTTAAGTTTGTTCTAATTGACTTCTTACAGTCATTTTAGTTATTTAATTGTTTCAACTTTACATTTATGCTACTGCTTTTGTGTTTCTCATTTTCTCTTGGGTTATATCTTCATTTTTCGCTTTGTATTTGTTATATTTTGAATCTTTTGCTTATGGATTCCATTCTTCAGTTATTTATTATTCTCCCTATCGACGTTACTTTCAAATATCATTTTAATTTTTCTCCTATCCGCAGTTCTTCCTTTTTTCTTCTGTTTTTATGGTATTCCATAAACCAAACCAAACACCCTTTCGTTTTAACTCTTTTTTTGTCTGTTTGCGTTTTATTTTGCTTTATTATTCAATTAAAATTTTCTCATTAAATACGGGATTCATGATTGCATCAGCTTTAGATAACTGGTTTGATCAATACCGAATTGATCGCTTCAGTACAAATATTACTGGGTCGACAATACAATATGCAGATAGTTTATTCAAAAATTTTTGGAAAATATTGTATTACCTAAATAGTATAAATTGATGCAACTCAAAATACAGATGTAGCTGCACTTTGGGTTGCCTGATTTAGTTCTTTTTTTAAATCGAAACCCAGTGAACCATAAACCTGAAGGTCAGATGTGTTTATTAAATCCATTGACTTATTGACTAATCGCGCAATTTAAAACAAAAACAAAACGAGATTGTCCGTACAATAACCTGTCGGAACAAAAAGAAGTTGACGACACCGTTTCCACTTCCTGCACGAAAAAACGGTTTCAACTGATTAAAAAAAAGCAGGCAAGAATCCCGACCGGAACTTTAATTGGTCAAAACTGTGTTTTTTGCGGTTTCCAATTTTGCAAAAACTCGGAATTATTCATTAGAAAGTTCCGTGTACTTTGGCGAGTAACCGAACCCAATCTAATTACCATTCCGGTCCGTGCTTCCGAGTAAAAACTGCTGGGAAGCCACGTTTCGGCTGAATTTTTTATGGTCGTCCTCATTAAATTTTCACGTTCCCGTGGGCCGCGAGGGTTACGCCGGTAAGACATTGAACTTTTCCCTGTTGATTATTAACGCTGCGAAAGGATTGTAAAAATTCCATCTGTTCTTGCGCCAAATGCATCATCACCAGAGTCGTTATCATATCGGAAGTAGTTAATTTCGTCGCCGAATGCCTCGTAAAGTGAACATCCTGTATAATTCGCCATAGCGCTTCCAGTAGCCTGCAGCCGGGCCCGGAGTAAAGGGTTTTTTCCTTTGCAGGGCTTCTTTAAAACACTTGTCTACGTCCACGCCAGCCATGACGGCACAAGCTCAGCTCACCGAACCTCCGAGTCCGAAAACGGCGAAAGAGACCAAAGTGCCTACGACGTCGAAAGCGCGCCAGAAGAAGTTCAACAGGCACTTTCCGGCGGTGGACGAAGATGAAAAAGTGCTCAATCGTAAGTGGCGCACCTCGATCCTTTTCGTTTCGTTTAATCGCCCTCTTTTCAGATTATTCCTGTGCTCTCATTGGTGATATCCTGCTGCAAGGTCACTTGTACATCACCAAAAACTATTTCGCATTCTATTCGAACGTATTCGGATACGTCACGAAGGTAGGTGGACAGGCTTGGCCATCTTGAAAATTTCGTGTGCAGTAGAAATGGAGATTATTGAAAATTTTGATACTTAATTTATCGTTTTGCTACAAGCGGTGCAGAAAACTTTTCATCGTTTTGCAATTTTGTGTATTCTGCCCCTGGCCGTTGTTAGGATATATAGTTCAACCTTCGTAAAGAAAAAAAAAATTGAAAAATTGAAAATTTCAACGGCAGGATTTGTGGATGAAATATTTTTTTGAACAACCTAAATTGACTTGCGAAATTCATACTAGTCTTGATCGAAAAATAAATTTTTTCGCCGCTGTATTCTGCAAAAGCTGCCAACCTAGTTTGCACGATTTTGCTCGGTAACCACCTCCTCTTGGAAAATTCGATTCTAACATTCCTTCTTCAGCTCCTCATTCCAATGTTGTCCGTGGAGAAAATAACAAAAGAAAAAACCGCTAGAATAATACCAAACGCTGTTGGAATACTAACCAGCGAAGATAAGCACGTCTTCGGCAGCCTGATGTCACGCGATAACACTTACCGTTACATGATGAAGGTATGGGAGGTGGCCCAAAACGCTTCCTTGCTGGTGGTCGAGCCAGAAATTGTGGTAACGACGCCGCCCCCACCGCGAAACAAAATTTTGACGTTTTCATGATTTCAGGAACCTGTCCCCGTGTCGGACAGCGACAGTTCGGAGACTCGCGAAGGCGAAAGCGGACGAGAATCGCCGACCATTCCCAACAACAGGCTGGCCCACGTCGTGTTGCCCAATAAAGAAAATAGTGTACATAAAGATGGTAATTGAAAATCACCCCGACCCGCCCTTCAATCGCTCATTTTTTCCGATTCCAGGCCCTAAATTAGAAAAACAACGTTCCGTGGAGGTGGTGAGCGCCCTGAAGCAGGGGATTTCCAAATTCGCAAGCCTACCGAGACAGAGCCTAATTTTGTTCGCTACGACGTTACTGTTGATACTGCTTTTCCTGTCTGCGGCTGTGTTGCTGTATCGAATTAGCAAAATCCAAAACAGATATTCCTACAGCCTGCAGGAGACGATGGTGGCGGCGGACAGCGAGGACATCTACAGCAACCTCCTCCAGTACCAAACGCATCTACATTCGAAATCGGCGGGGGCCGTG
>QDEB01109526.1:0-21596 GCA_004193795.1 Asbolus verrucosus | reverse complement strand
CTTATTATCATAGATCTTAAGATATTATTACTTGTCAAACATATCTTAATATGTGAATCAATAATTTTGTCATTAAGTATATTAGTCAATATTTATAACAAAATACATAAAATAAACAATTATTTTGGAAAATTTGAATTTAGATAGCTTCAAAGTCTACAATCATTAATCATATATATATGTAATACATCAGACTATTAATATTAAATAATGCAAAACAATACCTCAGAACTGATCAAAAAATTTTAAAATAGAATAACTTCACTTTTCAAATTAAAATGGCGAATCACTTACTTTTGCTGTAGGTTGCGTGTATAATGATCTGGGTTTTTGATCAAAAATTTTAAAATCACATATTCGGAGTTTACAACATAAAAAGATAATGACCTCTTCACCGAAAGAGAGTTGTTTACTAAACCCCCTATTAACTATAAACTTCTTTTCATTTATCTTTTTGTCAGTTCAATTCTCCTTAATTATGCAGAAAAGGACTGTTTTTATGTATAGTCATCTCAGGCCTTTGTTTGGTCAAATAGAGACTTGGTGGGTAAATAATTACGCGCCTCTCTTTTCGTTGTTACGAAAAGCTTTTATTTATGAGATACTTTCCAGGAGAAGCTGTATATAGTCTCCATTTTATACTTTCGCCGCTTTCTTCTAAAATCGGAATCATAATTCTAAAACAACGGCATTGTCTTAAAATAAATAACAGAGGCAAATGTCGCGTTTCTTAACTTAGACTTCGCACAATAGCAGTCAATTCAACTGGTTTTGGAATCAATAAAAAGGTTTCTTCACAATAATCATTGTAGACGTACTGGAATTTTCGATATAATTATTTTAACATCAAAAATGCCAGAACTTATTTATGGAAGTTGCCTTTCAAGTTGAAAATAAGCATTGCAGGTGGAGGCATCTCTCCTCATCAAAGCAGCGCTATTCTGTTAAACAGGAAATGTTTTATAATGTTCAGGTACTGTAAAAATAAATACTAAGTTTCAGTAAACTATAACGCAATTTCATGTTTGTGATGAATTGAACAACTAAAGTCGAAGTTATTATCTAGTCCAATAATTCTTATGAATATGTATTTAAAAAACTGAAAAAAGATGTAAATTCGATTACCGAATTGTATTCTTTTTTGGATACCTAATTACCGTAATATTTCACCATAATTAAATTACAAAGTTTATTACTCTATGTACTTAATTACTAATTATTAAGTTTAATTCAGTGGTGTTTACAAGTACAAGAATATAAATAGTTCAACTGTTGAAATGTAAAATATGATCAAAAATTATTTTCATCAGGGGCGGCTAAGAAAAACAAAAGCATCATCTTTGATTGATTGATGCATTTGTCATTAATTCTACTATTTTTGGCAACTGTCTACTTGATCCGCGCAAATTCATAGCCGCTTCTGATGAAAATAATTTTTGATCATACTGTAATTCCAATTTTTTCATAACGCTCTTCAACAGTTTTATTCTCCATATCTGATATGGTTTGCTTAAATCTCCAAATATTTTGTAATTACGACATTTCAATAACCAGTGAATAGGAATATGAACAAATAAGTAAAATGTAAGCAATCAGTGTGAAATAAATTGCGAAAAGTAAAAGAATATAAAAACCGAAAAAATTTTAAATGAATAATGAACCACCGAATGGATGTAGTTTCCTGTTACACCTATTTAAAAATTTGACCAACGATGTCACTGTCAGCGCCAAGCGTCAAGCTTTGCGTACATAACCTCCTTATTGTGCAAAAAGTGGAATCAATCGATTATTTGTTAGTAAAGTGTTAAAATAATAAATCAAAAATGTCTGACGATGAAATGGAAAAATTCGAGATAACGGATTACGATTTAAACAACGAATTTTATCGTGGTAGAAAAAAATTAACCAAACAGCAACAAATTTATGGTAACAACTTCAATCCAAAATCTACTATCCACTTGTTTAATTCGAACATTCACAAATTAACAAATAGTTACATCTAGGTATATGGGCTGATGACAGCGATAATGAAGCAGACGAAAGACCATCATTCAAGTCGAGAAAACCAAAAAGTTACACAGCTCCGATTGGTTTTGTTGCTGGTGGTGTGCAACAAGCTGGCAAAAACAACGACAAAGCTGTCACCAAGAAAGAGGAAAGTGGCAGCGACGATGAGAGGCCCACGACTTCGTTTAAAAGCAAAAATAGCTCCAGTGAGTCCGACGAAGAACTCCCCAGGCCAGGTAAATAGAAATCTGCTTTTTTCTCTAATTTTCATGATATACCCATATTATATTACGCACTTTTTTTTATTACTGTCAGGATTTGGAGGCGCCCAGTCCACCGTCACTGAAATCACTGGTGACATAGCTGGGCTACGCAACAAAACAAACAAATCTGGAAGTAATTTGAAAGGCATGGGTAACTGGGAAAGGCACACAAAAGGAATTGGCGCCAAACTTCTCCTACAGATGGGATTCCAACCAGGAAGAGGTTTGGGTAAAGATTTACAGGGAATTTCAGCTCCCGTTGAAGCCCATCAGAGGAAGGGGAGGGGAGCTATAGGAGCCTATGGTCCCGAAAAACCAGCAACCATCCCAAAGAAAAAGGTAACGAATTGTTTTAAATTATATGATGTTTCACTAAAAAAAAATCAGGACATCAAGGAAGAAATTGAAGAAGAAGACAAAAACGATCACAAATGGAAAAAGAGCGACATGGCCCAGAAGAAAACGCGCTACTATTATAGAAGTGTCGATGATGTTATTGAAAAGGGGAAAAGACCGGGGGCTTTCCGCGGTTTGGGAGCTGCAAGTGAACTGAGTAAAGTCAAAGTAATTGACATGACTGGCCCTCAACAGAGGGTTTTGAGCGGTTACCACGCGCTAAGCGGCCTCAAAGCGCCCCCAGGAGTTGAGCACTTTGAAGATGTGGTCCATAAAAAGTGTTCAAATTTTACACTCCCAGAAATCCAACACAATTTGGATATTTTAGTCGACATGTGTGAACAGGTTTGTATAAACTCATTATCAGGGCCACATTAACATCTTAATGAATTTTTAATACTTAGGACATAATTCGCATAGACAGAAATACCAGGCACAATCAAGACAGAATTGTGGGTCTTAAGCAGGAACAGGAAGCTTTGAAAAATTTGGTGCAAAAAGAAGACGAGCTTATTGACAATTTAAGGAATGTTATAGACATAGTTGATAAATTGTTAAATCCATCTCTGGGATTATCTCTCCTACAAGTTGCCCAAATTTTCAACAATTTGCAGGTAGGATCTTGATTATTTAGCATTATAACGATTGAAAAATGCCAAATACAGAGTAACAGCAAAAGTATATTTCAGGAAAACCATTATGAAGAGTTTGTAAGGTATGAGTTGGGTGAGCTGGCGCCAGGTTTAGTGGGACCACTGTTGACTTCGGCCCTTGCCAGCTGGTCGCCCTTGACCAATCCCAAGCAATATATGGATGTATTTGACCGTTGGAAGGACATTCTGGACAAGCCCAGACAACGTGGGACACTAGAAGGTAATAATATGGGAATTCAGCCATATGATAGTCTCTTATGGCACACTTGGATGCCTGTAATGCGAATTTGTGTTAGGTAAGTTACTTTGTTGTTTGTCTATAAACGGATATCCGACACTCGCTGTCTTTCGGATGTTTAGGTTAATACACAAATTTTGTATGGAGGATGTGTGTGCTATATTTCATTAAAAAAAAGAAAAATATGAACAGAAAACACTGTAAAAAAATATTTTTTAATAGATTTTGTTTTCAATTTCTTTGCAGTACCTGGAATCCGAAAGATTGTGATCCTATGATAAACTTGATTGAAACTTGGATGCCCTCGTTGCCACAGTGGATTCTAGACAATATTTACGACCAACTTATAATGCCTAGAATACAAGCCGAAGTTAATGTCTGGAATCCATTGACAGACACCATTCCAATACATGTCTGGATACATCCATGGATTCCTTTATTGGATACACGACTGCAAGCGATTATTTATCCAATTATTCAGGAAAAATTAGGCGCAGCTTTAACTAATTGGCATCCATCTGATAAATCGGCCAAACCAATGCTGAAACCGTGGCAAAGAGTGCTACCAGATGGCGTTTTCGTCGCTTTTCTCATCAAACATATTGTTCCCAAATTACAGATTTGTATGCAAAATTTGGTTATAAACCCGCACCAACAACATTTAGGTCAGTTTAGTAGAACTTTCAAAGGATTTAAATAATACAGACATTTCAGATGCTTGGTACTGGGTCATGGATTGGAGCGACATGTTGTCTGTTGGCAACATGACTTTAATTTTAGACAAATTCTTCTTCCCTAGATGGCGCCAAACTCTTGCCATGTGGTTGAATCACAATCCTAATTACGCCGAAGTGACTGATTGGTATACAGGGTGGAAAAATATGTTATCTGAAGAATTATTAGCACAACCAACTATTAAAGGTACATGTCAGTGGTGGGGAGTCAATAACATTTGTTTGTTTGTTTTTTAATTGCAGAAAACTTCCACAACGCATTGGAAATTATGAACAGAGCTGTAAATATTGGACAACAACCTGGAGCTAAAGAATCTATTTCATATCTTACTAGCATGGAAAATAACGCGCCTCCACCACCTCCACCACCACGAGTAGAGGTGATTATAATGGAAATGTGGAAACATTTATGTAACAATACCATTTTGCAGAGCTTTGTGGAAACTGTTCGTAGTGTTTCAAAAATCCCACCTTTATACAAAGATCTGGTAGCGAAAAGGTGTGAAGAAAGGGGCATTCTGTTTGTACCCATCCCAAACAAATATTATGAAGCAAAACAAGTATACAGGATAGGAACTAATGGGCTGCAGTGTTATATAGATAGGAATGTGGTATTTTCATCTCACAACAATTCAAACTGGATTCCCACCTCTTTAAATAGACTTTTAGATATGGCTTAATTTTCATGTGGATGTACATAATTTTTGATTATTTAAGTTTTTACAAATGTACTATTATCATGTATATACAGGAGTGGTAAATTATTAAATATTTAGTGTATATGTGAAATTTTATTTTCTTTACATTAGCAAATAAACCTCCACGTTGACATGCTTTAAACAATTTTTTCATGAATGTTAACATATCACAGATTGTATATTATTGTGTAACTGATTTCAATTCACCAAATTTGCAAAAAGATGTTTTAAAAACATTAAATCCAAATGGAAAAAAATCAACTATTTTGGAATGAAATAAGAGGTACTACTCATGTCCAGCTTAACCTATTAACCATTACATCATTATGGAAATCTGGTTTCAAAGAGAACTAAAATCATATTTCTATTATGTTGTAACAACTTTCAGTCGTAACAAAATCAAATTAAGGTTACACAGAACAGAATGTACCTCATCTTATCACTTGGGAAGTTCATATTTAAACCTCTAAACCTGGTACTACCCCATGAACTACTGGCTTTTCTGTCCTTGTATGCCACACATAAACCTTGGTACAATTATCTGCTAAAGGCTCAAGTTCTTCTTTGGTAATAAAGTAACTAAGGAATTCACTTTCTTGATATCCCTTTTCCATCTTGTACGAAAAAGTAGCGTCTGTTTTTATCAGAATGAGGTCTAAATTTATTGCAAAACCTGCCATATCTATAGCAAAAGGCCTATTGGGCATCCATCCACTTTTATATCCTTTGACTTTACCTTAAATAAATAATTAATAAGGACTACATGTGATATATTAGAATTACCAGTTTTTCCGTCCAAGATTGGAGTTTCTGCATTTAAACCGCCAACAAGTCCCACAGGCCATACTCCAACTTTTTTCACTTTAATCATCTATAAAAAAAAATGTGTATAATTGACGCTGCTAAGAGAATACTGTTTGTTACCTCCTGGAACACTTTGATGTTGTATGTGTTATCATCATCCATGAAATAAACCACTCCTTTGTCTTTATTGAGAACCAAATTTTCCCTTAACCATTTTAAAGCGGCGTTTCTTTGTTCAACACCTCTGTGCCTTTTCCACCTAGGATCCTGAAATGATTTTAGTCAAGTAATGTTTGTGTAAATTAAATAGTTAATTTACTTTGTCTTTTAATTGTTCAAAAGGTGGTGTTTTAGCATTTAAATGTGTAACCACTAAATTGGACTCAACAATCAAATTTCTAACCAAGTCAGTTTTTGCATCTGAATCTTCAATCACGATCCAATGAATATTAGGTACTAACTGTAAAGTTTGGGAAATCCTGGTCAGTTCTGCTTTTTGTACATGTCTCCAGTATGTAGGAGTGACAGCATAGATAGTTGGAAGACTAGGACCGTATTTTTTATTCGTTATATGTTTCAATTGCAGCAACTGTTGTTGAGTCAGTTCTAACTGATCTTTATGTATTTCTAACACTTTCCTAATGCTATGAAGATCATCAACATCTAAAAACATTCAAATAAAAATGATGTCATCTTGAAATTTGCCGTTTACTTGATTCAATCACGCATAACTTCCATATAATTATAGTCACAGCAAAACCCACAAACCAGTACGCAAAACGTTTTATTCTCATTTCACAATTCGTAGCACGATCCATATGTATTATGTATAAATAAAATATAAATTAAAAATTTCTAAAGTTTGCATATTTTTTTGTAAAATTTGGGGGCCAAGGGCCAAACACTAATTTGTCATAACATGGGCTTAGCCCTCGACACTCTGTTGATAAAGTAGAAAATGGACAGTACAGAAATCCCACTGATTCTCAATAGATGGCACCCGAAAGTTTAGCTTTTTGGAATTAGGTGAGAGTATAATACACATTTTGAATTTTTGTTTCTCAAATTTACAAATTTTTGAGTTATTGATTTATTTTTCAGTATAATATTTCATATGTTATCTCCATAATTTGTTAGAAAAATTTTAATTTTCACAAATATTTTTTTGAAAATACGCAGAAAATGTTTCAGTCTGGAACATGTGTTCCATTTTGAGACAGATTTATTGAAAATAACTCCAAAGTCACCAGTGACATCCAGTTCAAACATTTTAAATAAAAATTGTAAAAAATTAATTTTATTCAAATTAACAAATTACAACCACTACTACATTATTGATTCAATGCTTCAATTATTTCGTTAAAATCAGTAACAAACCATTTTGCCTTGGCTTGAACTGTTGGTCTAATAACATTACCACCATATCCTATAAATAGAAGTGAAATTTTACAACAGTTCGAGTAATTAAGATATCGATAAAGTTTACCAATAAATGCGTCAGCTGGAGGTGCAGCTTCTAAATCCGTAGCCCCATCACCTATCAAGACGACATTTTCGTAATTATGTCGATCTTTCAATAAATTAATCACAACAGCCTTTCCTCCACTTTTTGAAGTTGGTTCATTTTCATCAAAACCGGCGTATTCCCCTTAAAATTTCCAGAATAGAACAACAATTTTTCAATAATCGTATATACCTGTATAATAAAATTTCAATCTATTTCCAAAAACGTTCTCGTGTGGGATATTGAGTTGTGTTGCGATTGGCGTGATTATGCATCTGAAACCTCCAGAAATCAAATACACAGGAACATTCCGACTATGTAGTAGATTTGTTAATTTCCTAAAATTAAATAGAGTTAGTTATGTGGCCTTAAACAAAATGAAAACATTTCACTTGATCCCTGGAGTGAGAGTTGGGGGGCTAGTTTTTACAAAATCTCGAATTTGGTTCAATGTTGGTTGTATAATATTCAGGCGCAATTTAAGTGACTCTTGGAATGTCATAGATCCAGTCATTGCTTTCGCTGTTCTTTAACAAAGCAATTAATAATTGAGCTTGTTTCAATTTTCTAAACTTACAAATTGGCAACTTCGGTGCCTTTATTGCAAAATTTTGCAAGTTCGTCTATACCTTCTTCTTGTATGACTGTGGAATCGACGTCGAAGCAAACGCCATCGGCTTTTCGCAGAATTTTCTGAATTTCTCCACTCATCTTTTTTTTTTGACTTAAAAATTAAATTATTTAAACTATTTTAATTTTACTACAAAATGAACTACAAATTGAACAATGGTTAATCTATTGTTAGATGATCATGAAGGTCAAACCGATAAGCAAATTTATCCACTGTTAGAATCATTTCATTCAAATAGTAACAGAAATATTCATTGCAAATTTACTTTGACTTTTATGTTTGTAATGTATGGCTAAAATGTCATTACTTTGGCGTATTTTTATATAAATTTATGATTTTTTGCTGTTTCAAAAGTATTAATTTACGAAAGCAAAGTTAAGAAGGTACTACCTAAGCAAAGCAGCTAAACGCACAATGCACGCACTAAATTTTGGTTAACGTTCACTTAACAACAGTACTTTAATCAGTGACCTTTCAACCAATTTTAGTTTTTACACGTTTTCAATACCTAGTTAGTAGATGGAGCCACGGCTACCATTCTTTAAAGTATTACTTAATTTAATTCATCGTTGAAAAATACAGACATACGATGTATATACAATTGCATAAGTGTGTATTGAGTGTATTCGTTATTCCGCGAAAATATGCTAATCAGAAACTTTACCTTTATTTATTATTATTTAAAAAACAACAACAAAAAAAGTAACGCATTTTTACTTTTTACTTCGATTAAACTTCCTTGTAAAAAATACGTACCATGTTCTTCATGTCTTCTTTAAATATCCAGAGTAAATATCGCGTTGTATCTATTATCTTCTGTGATCCCTTATTAATTTTTATTTTTACAATAATTTCAGCTTGTTTAAACATATACAAACTTCATTTCTTCAGCATCTCTGACTACTGATTTTAAGGCTAAAACCAAAAAATTAGCGTAAACAAAAAATCTCACCATATCGCTTTCTTCTTTTTTCACTCCAAGGGACTGGATTTAGAATTTTATGTGAAATCTAAAAATAAAAATATGAGGTGTCCCATTTAAAATAAGAAAGATGTGATCATTTCTGGCGAAATCAAAAGTGCAAGAAATTACAATTTAGTTAAAAAATGAGCTTTTATAAATACACTGACTGGAAATTTCAATATCAAAATAAATAAAGAAAAAAATGGTTATGGGCCATGTTTCATTTACATCCAAAAAATTGCTGTGATATTTGAAAAGGAAAAGATTACGGCCTTTTCGATAAAATAGAAATTGGTTTTTACTAAATCTGTTTAATAACGATTGAGCACAATGTAACTATATAATTCTTATTGTATATAAAAGTATATAAAAGTGTTGTGCTTTTACTCTCCCTATATTTATTTCATTGTAATAATTCTTATCATTATTATCCTATTATCTCTTATCAGAAGGGGTGAAAGATTATCTTTTAGTCAACAATATACATTACGCGTACCTGAAAAATAAAGCTGAAACAAATTAATTTGGGCCAACAGCTTAGGGTGATGCTTATAATGCAAATTGTGCACGATTTGTAATCGGGATTGAACCTAACTCTTAAACAACTTGTTGCTAATTGGCGCAAAGACATGCGCTGAGTTTCTTCTGAATGTTAGTATAGTTGTGAGCTTTTCTTATGTTAAACTCTCAAAAGTCAACAGTAACAATAATTTATTTCAAAATGATTAAGTGTTGCCTCGTTTTTCTGTCTTTCTTTATATTTTGTGATACCGTTGAATGCGATCAACCAGAAGCACATGATATACAGTTGTTGTAAGTATAGTATTTAAATATTTCTTGAACGTTTAGATCATTACCTTTTTTACTTTCAAATATTTCGTCAACATTTATTTGGCTTCAATACATATTTGTTAATCTTTACTTTTTTAATTAAATTGTCAAAAATCATAACTGGTCCTGAAAGAATCTGTATGGCGCCTTTGTGTCTAGTAGTTATTGATTTTGAATCTAACGGCGCCAGCCAGAATTCGAATCTTAATTTATTTCAGGGTAGAGCATTGGACAAAGGAGTTAGATTCAGTACTCAATAAACTAAGCGTAACAATGACTCGGAAAAAGAAAATAATAAAGGTAATACAGGCTACTAAGTAAGGAAATTAACTTACTCTTCTTACTTTCCCAGAGTTTCCAACCATTAAAAGATAAAATTTACTATGCTGATGGCAATCAACTTATCGGAAGTGTAACATGCGAATTACGGAAAATGATGGAAGAAAAAGTGAAAGCTGTTGGGGTATCCTTGTATAATGTCCACTTGTTTTCCCTTATGTCAAATACTATTTCTAGCGCATCGCACAATATGCGGAGTTTTTATCCTTTAACCGCAATACAGACAAAATAAGTGTTGAAGGAAATTTCGATTATTACAGTGCTGATAACATTACAAGTACTAAAAGCAGTGACGAAAAATTATTTAAAGAAAAATTAGAAAATGTGATTTTTGACATAACTCGTCGGATAAATCATTTGAATTGCATTTTTGTAGGACAAATGTTTTTGGTGGTGTGATCAGAAAGATTTTAAATATTTATCAGATAACGATTTCACGAGAGAAAATGTCGCCCGTTTATTTGAAGATGTGAGAAAGGAGTGTAATTGTGAAGATCTTCCAGAAAGGACTGTAAAAGAAAAATTTTATCGAGAGTTACCCTTAAAGCAAAATCCTGCTTACGGAGATACCCGAGTCAATATGGATTTAAGCGTAGTTAAGGTCGCTACTAATATATATTACAGAGATCAAGATGTCCTTCAGGGGGTGAGATGGAGTGAGGCACTCGATATGGTGTTTAAAAGCAATTGGGAGCAAGACAAGACTCTCAAATTTCAGTATTTTGCCAGTCCTTATGGCTATATGAGGCATTTTCCTGGTAATAGAATGACCTTTTTGGATAGCTTTTAAATATTGAATTTTAGCTGTTAAATGGTCTGACGAGAGATACGCTATGACTTATGACCCTAGAACTAGATCTTGGTATACTGAAGCAATGACTTCTCCTAAAGATATTATTATACTTTTGGATAGATCTGGATCTGTATACAAGCGGAAAAGAATAATAGCTGCACAGATTGTCAACAATATTTTAGACACACTTAACGATAATGATTTTGTAAATATTTATACTTTTACTAATACAACAGAACCTTTAGTTTCTTGTTTTACTGATACTTTAGTCCAGGTATGGTCTAAATAAAGTAATAAAAACTGTAAAATAATTTTACAATTTTTAGGCTAACGAGGAAAATCTACGGTTGCTTCGAGAAAGTTTAGACACTTACGATTCTAGATTCGCTGCTAATGTATCGATAGCTTTAGAGAAAGCTTTCCAAATTCTGGCTGACTTCCGTTTAATCAAGAAGAATTCTTCTCAATGTAATCAGGCAATAATGTTGATAACAGAAGCTGTGTATTATGATTCTAAAAACATTTTTCAAGAACACAATTGGCAGAATAACACTCCTGTGAGGGTGTTTACCTATCAACTTGAAACAGATATAGAAGACGCGAAAATTTTAGAATTCATGGCCTGCTCCAACAAAGGATATTACGTAAACATATCACTTATGGAAGAGATTCGAGAAAAAATTTTACCTTACTTAAACGTGATGTCGCGTCCCGTTAATTTCAAACGAAAACAAGAACCGATATGGAGCTACTTATATATTGATTTAGCTGATCGACGCTACACAAATTGGTTGTGGAGGAAAATTGAAGGCAACAGGCAAAGAGAAGTATTTCTCGATCATGCCAAAAGGGAGTTTATGAGAAACCATAAGATGCTAACTAGTGAAAATCACTTTTTACTACAAGAAACACATGTATATAATTTAGTTATTAACTGTAGTTGTTAACTTGTCGTACTTATTGTAGGATTATGAAAAATATGCGATTCGTCAAAAGTTCGACTATATGACCACAGTCTCACTTCCGGTCTATGGAAGACGAAAAGAAGACATAGATCTTATTGGTGTAGCTGGTATCGACGTTCCTATCAAACTTTTATACTCTTTAATACCTCATCATATAGTATAACCTCGTATTCATATCTTTTCAAAATTTTGTTTGCTAAAATTAAATTTTTACAGCTCGGTGTAAATGGTTATGCTTTCATTGTTACCAACAATGGTTATATTTTAATGCATCCTGGACACAGACCTGAAGTAAAAAGACTTATTTCTTGTGACACTATTTTAATTTTCTTCTTTTAGTTTGAAAACATCACAAAACCGACCTTTAATAGAGTGGATTTGCTCGAAGTGGAAATTCTGGAAGATTCTAGCGAACCGCGACTTTTCGGCAAACCGATTGTTCAGGTATGACCTGAACCATTTCAACTGTACTTGTTGCAATTTATTCATTTTCAGTTTCGAGAAGACATTGTGCAAAAACCCATGGGAGAAGTTGCTTTAAATATAAAATTCGCTTTAGACGACATGGTGAGAAAATTGTTTGATATTTACCATTAAATTATTAACTGAATATTTCCTAGAAACGGATCATTTTAAATAAAAGAAAATATTTTTTCACTTCTCTTGAACCATTTAAATTTGGAATCGCACTCCCTGATCAATACGGACTCATGGTTGTTAACAATACAGAAGTTACTTATGATGTTCATGGTACGGGTTTGCGAAATACAAAAAATTGGGCAGTACATCCAGATTGGTACTGATGATGTTTAGTTGTATAGTTTATACTTATTTATTGTAAGAATTGCAGGATTTATTGTATTGACGACAGTGGAAACACTCCAGAGGAAGTTGTTATCAACTGTCTAAATACCAGAAAACCAAGTAAGTAAGTAAATGTCGAGACTGTATAATAATTTCAAATTTCAGAGAACCCTTTATTCGCCTCTCTTCTATTTGACGCAAAAGCAACAATGTGGTTCGAAGACAAAATTAGTCAAGAAGACGAGTAAGTTTTCTCGATATTTGGAAGTCATGAACCAAACGGATCATTTTTAGTTTCGTTGAAAATTATTTAGTTGATAACGTCTTCCTGTCAACACATTCAGGTTTAACCAGATGGAAAATATTCAACCTTCAAGTCAAGGAAAAGCATTACGACGATAAAGGAGAAAGGGAAAATCTTTGGGGAAAAAGATCAATTGATGAAGACTGGTATAAAAGAGCTGTTGAAGAAAGCATTAACAAGGAAGGAAAAGAGGAGGATTTGTTTATTTACTCAGCACCGTTCGAAACTTCAGGTTGAAGATCTAATGCAGCAATCTTTATCATAATTTTATTATTTCAGGTTACGAATATGATAACATGATAACCAGTACTAGTGCAATCTTTGTCAACGCTAAAGGTAAAAAAACACCGGTGGCTGTTGTTGGTTTACAGTTTAATTATCGAACGATGAATCAAATTTACAAAAACATCACTACCAAAAACCCACTTGTAATTTTTCGAAAATTAAAACTGTTTATCACTGAAAATTTTGATTTTAGTGTATCAATAAAAATAAACCCTGTTACACGTGTGATTCCGTGGATTTGACATGTTTTATCTTAGACAACAACGCCTATGTGGTTCTTAGCGACGAAATTGAATATACTGGTCGTTATATTGGTGACATTAAACCAGAAATAATGTACCACTTGGTCAAAAATGGAGTTTATCAAGAAATTAGAATGTTTGATTATCAGGCTATCTGTCAAAAACCACCGAAAGCGAAAATCAAAAATGCGGCTTCAAGCACCGTCTCTATTTTCAGAAAAGTATGAGCAAAACTTAGAATATTCACAACGCTATAAACAAAATTTATATCTTCATTAGAATGTGAACCATTTTTTACCATTTTTTAGATTGTCGAAAATTTGTTGCAAGTGACTAATTGGACGCTGGCTACTATCTTGTTCTTGGTTACTTCTATTATAGGTGGTCCCGACTATGAAAGTTCAAAAAATGAAACTTTAGCGTATGAACGACTTGAAATTAATAAAACCGTCCCAACTCCATGTGATCAGCAAATGTGGTTGTTTACCCTAAATGAAACATTTGATTCTGTAGGATCCTTCACTAAAACTAACCTACAATGTTCTTGGTAAGCAAATTATGACATAACCCATCTATCTAGTAAAATACGCAACTCCAAAAACAACATTTCAGGCCTTATGTTGTAAAACGAATACCTCGGAGCAATTTACTTTTCATGGCTGTTAACTCAAAATGTCAGCTGGGCGGAATTAGCTCTTACCGAAGTCCTACACCTGTTGAAATCGACTATAATGAAACATTGGCCTGTTACATAGCCACCCATAATAATTTTGCTAGGCATATGTACATGAAATGTCATAATAAAGCTGATTCTGTAAGCATAAATGAAACATTTCCATCGTCAGTTTACAGAAAGTTCAATTTTTAAGGAGAATAACTTGACGGAAAACAGATTCTACTGTGGACATACTTGGTAACCATAAAATGGGAACATTCCCTATGATTTCCGAAGATTTCCTACCACTTTTTCTGGGTGTAACTGTCACCTATAATTTTAACAAGAAATGCTTGCATTGTTTATTAAGGCTTACATTTACTAATCCTGTATAAAAAGTTAAAGTTAGTTGATAAAATTTTAATTAAGAAATGAATTTTGTTTTCATTACTTCCATCTCATCGAAAACTTGCTTGAATGTCACCAGTTATTCGTAGTAAAACAGCTTCATAAGTAGCGACCTTCACACTGGTAGTCGTTTCTATGTATCACAACATTTTTAGTTTGGAAGATAAAAATGTCCTTTCCATTTTTCATTAAAAATTGAAAGCAACCAATCATCTTTCAGAATTTTCCCGACATTTTCATTTAAAACTCTCCTCCAAATTATACTATTTTTCTCATAACCTTTTGTAACACAACTTTGACATTGTCGTTGCAAGTCCAGGAGGATGACAATGAAATCCGCCAGAGTCAACCACATTTCTTCGGAAAATAAAATTCAGTAGTGTATTTTATTGATTTAGGATTGTAAAACATGGAATAAAATAAAAAACATCACCGAAGCTTTGAAATCACTGGTAAATATGGGCGCAGAATGTGCACCTAATTACTCGTACTACGTGCATTTAATTTCATATGAGAAAAATTCATTTGGAAAACCATCAGAACATCGAATATTTTCCATTTCTAAATAAAGTATCAAAATTTCGTTGTTGCAGTTTACTACGTTTCGAGAATATTTACGAATATTTAAATGTAATCCAACAGTCTCATCTGAGGGGGTATAATTCTTTTAAGAGGCGTCTTAGAGAAAAAGTTTACATAAGAGACCCCATTATTTTTGATGATCTATCATGTCCCATGATATTGGCATATAATTATGAGACAGAAGAAATTTCTTAGTTACAATTGTTACCAATAATAAGTGTTTTTTACATGGACATGCACACCGATGGACAAATAAGTAGATCAACAAAAATAGAGATAAAAGATACAAAACGTATGCTAATGAAATATAGCGCAGAATTTTGACAAAAAACGTGCAACGTACATTTTAATTTACATATTAATAGCAATCTTGACTATATGCGCACAGAGTCTGAGAAAAGTTTTATAACATTCACTTTAATCTATTACTATTTTAATATTAAAATTACGGATTCTTGGCTGTTTCGATTAAGGTAAATTGTATTTGTAGTGGACATTGTCATCATTTGAAATTCTAAACAGCAGATGTTACACTGGGTATTAAAGAGCTTTATTCTATCATGAGTAAAAATTACTTAAAATATTAAAAATCAAGACAGATTATTAGACATGATTATTCCGAAATTTCAAAATTTAAAAGTATACCCACGTAACCTTTTTATGTTTCGTTGACACTGCCTTGATGACAGTGTTTAGATTTCATAAATTGAAATGGATTTGTTCAATTATGTATTACAACTGACTCACAAAAAATTGAAGGACATTGTGACTTCTTAAGCTCATCTGGCATATATCTTTAACATTTTGTAAAAAATTGTATTTCAAAACATTTAAGGGAAGTACATCAAAAAATGCATGAATACATTATATAAGTCATCTCTCCCTTTAAGCTTAAATAATATCAATATTGCTTTTATTCAAGATTCGTTAGATATTTGTATCACTGTAGCAACAAACACTTCAATATGACCAACTTTGATCCACGAAGTTTAAGCGCTAAATTTGAACTCGTATATTCAAATTATTTCAATCGATATCCACATTAAATTCTAGCTCGAATCCCGTGATATAAGTTTGGTGCTGCATTGCTCGGAATAAGTTTGTGTAGGAATATCGAAATTTTAATTATTGGTGCAAGATTGCGATTGCTTGCGCGATTGTGGTTAAGTGGAGGTAATTTCCTCCTGTAAAGGTGGCAATTTGCCAAGAATTAGGAGCGATTATCGGATCGCATTAAAAGTCAACTCTCTGAAAAAGTCGACGATATGATTTTTTTATCAACGTCGCGATTTACGCTCGACAAAGCGTGTCGCTACGGGATTGTATTAAAATTCGATGTTTGTTTCGTCAAAACAAACATCCCTGCGATGTGAACAAAGTTACTTCGCCCCAGAAATGGTTCGCGTTATAGAGGGATTAATTGGCGGTGTTACGGTTATTAGCCCGGCGTTTTCCATAAATTCTTGTATACTTCTCATTGCATTTATTGGGAGAAAGTAAAAAGTTACATTAGTTTCAAACGCGTTCGTCGTCCTCAATAATTCACATCAAAGTTGAAATTGTAATTCGAGCATGCGACTTAAGATGAAAATAGCTACATTTGATCATCGCATTAAAATCAACCACCAAGCGTTAGACACGTCGCTTTCGAAATAAAATTCATGAGCTTTCCGCGATGATAAATCCTATTCAAATTTATTCACGGCAGCATCAATTAAGTCCATGACTAAAAAATTATTAAACTCCATCTAAATCTGCTAATAAAAGTGACTAAGCTAGGTACGTTTTTTGCGTGAAAATGACGTGGCGGTTAATTAGTAAATAACTCGGATTTGGGGTACGTCTTGAATAATTGACAACGAAATCGGTTGCAAGTGATGTCTTGTCAAGAACTCGTGCAGTGTCGGATCGAGAAATTCGTGTGAGAACTTCTCTACAGATAGATGTTTTTGGGTTAACGCAATGAATACAACACCATTTACATAAATGTATATATTCCATTACATTATCCTAAAATATTAACATTTCGGTTTATAATTTTCCTCAACGGACTCTCTCTCTAACTGAATTTTTCCTAATGCAATTTTGGCTGCAGTATCGAAAAAAGATCATTTTTCCGCCCAGAATCAAAATTTAAGTTGTAAATAAAACAAATAAGATAACTAAAACAACTTTGTAAAACTACGTTTAGAAGTAACTTCAGAGTTCTATTGTAAGTTTCAATATTAACGTGAACAGTTTTAAAATACATTTAAGATGTGACCTATATTTCATCAAATATTTAATTACAAATTATTTTGTAAATTTTGTGAATCTTTCGAAGATTCGCGATTCCTTTCCACTACTCTTGAGAAGTCTGCTTTAGAATTCAGTTCTTGCAATTTACTATCTTATAAATTAATTTCCCACATTTTTTCAAATGACGATAATGCCAAATAAAATTGTACGAATTTTAATAAAATATTTCAGAAGTACTTAGGCTGTAGATGCAAATGACAGCTTGCGTTGACGAAAAAGTGAGGTAAAATAAATTTCAATTAATGAAGTAATTAAGCCAATGGTACGTTCCCTAGAGATAACTCGATAATAATTACTAAAAATATTGAGATTTTTAAATATTCATATTTAAAAAAAGTAATATTGCTGTTTGGACTGCTTATAATTAATTTTTATCAATGATTAATTTCCTTAGACCAATTGTTCTTTGTCAAAATAAAATTTAAAATAGAATTTAAAAAAATATATATACCTATGGAATGTATGTTATAGAATAACCTATACAATTTATAGAGCATATCTGAAATTTGATTTCAAGACAAGTTTTTTAAAATATATATTTCACATATCCATACGTAATTTACACACAAATGAATATTGCTGCATTCTGTATTTTTAATTGACTAAAGTGCGATTTCATGTCTGAAAATTACAATGTTCAATATGTTCAGTGAATATGGAATTGCTACATAACACAGTTAGCAAGTAAACTGCAAGTAAATTAAATTCGAAGTACTAATACTCTGTATGAGAGAATAGTGACAAAAGTCTGCTTCACTTTTGCTACTAACAATATATAATTGTTAAAGATAATAGTGCATTCTCAGTGGTTAATAAAACTATAAATAAAATAATCAGATTAAGTTCTACGACAGAAAAAGTTTCGTCGTATAAATTGTAGATTATAACTTCGATTATAATAAGAGAATTTTGAAAATCAACTTTTCTGAGTAAGGATATTAACTGTAATATTAGCAGAAATAAGTCACGATGCTTCCTGGGACAAATGACGTTTTATGTTGCATTTTGAAAAAAAACAATCAAAATTATATAGACACCATCCAAGTATCAATATGAAAATTCGAGGTTCTTTTAAATTGATCAACAATTGATGAGTTGACGCTCATGTGGTGATCTTGACAAAACAGGTGTACAATCTGACTGTTAAAGTTGTCACCACTTGGTTATCACAAGATATTGTAATAATTATGTAATATTAACGAGACAAAACGTTTAAAATCCTCACGTCAGCGAAGATGGAGAAATTTAGTAGTACCTGCAGTGAGAGAATAAACAACATCGACTGTCACCTTCGACTTTTACAAAAATGAAGTTTATATCATGTAAAAGTTTTTCATTGTGAAGGAAGTTCCGTGTCAATGCATTTACAGATTTCTCCTTTTAAAGAAAATGTAACTATTCAAAATTATACAAAAATTTTGATCAAAACATCGAAGTATCAGTTGACAAACAATAGTTAATTAGAGCACAGGAAGATGGAGATCAATATTTTTTTTATTATAATGAAGTATACAGTTACTTCGTAAGATATAAACTTAAAACTTAGTTTTGTTCGTACAAACAGCTGAATGTTTGAAATCAATTAACTCGTAAAGTTCCAACCAAGTCGACAAATTCGCTGCTACTGAATAATTAATTACATTACATTTGAATGAATGTAGCTCCCATTACA
This sequence comes from Asbolus verrucosus, assembly GCA_004193795.1. Taxonomy (NCBI): domain Eukaryota; kingdom Metazoa; phylum Arthropoda; class Insecta; order Coleoptera; family Tenebrionidae; genus Asbolus; species Asbolus verrucosus. Next base: position 2,526 of record QDEB01109526.1, on the reverse strand, counting down.
TACTTTGCTACAAATTACTTCTTCATGCAGAAAATGCTAACGTCGAATATTTTTGTTGTATTTATCAGCAACGCAATAATTGCACGCTTTCTTCTGAGACAGTGAAACCGACAACCTCTCTTAGAAAATATTGTAGTAAAGTCTCAAAATTATTTTACCTTTTCGATTAGCGTAAAAGATGTAAAAACAAATCACAGTACAAAGTAGTAAGAATTGTAATTAGTTACAAAATCGGAGAAAATTAAACATGTGGAATGTTTCTTCCAAATGTATTTCTCAACTCTCCTTCAATTAAATTTTGCAGAAGTTTTCAAGGATGAGATACTANNAACTTTTTTAATTTTATATTAAATTCTCAACGTTCAAATGACGACTGTTACTAAAGTACGCAAATTATGAAAATGCCAGTACCTAACTAATTGTGTTACTGCCAAGATCGATGACTGCAATCACACAATTAACCTTAATGCTGTTTTCACTTACATAACAGTGCCGTTTGGGAAAGATTAGACTATTGACAAGTTCAGAGTGTTACTTGGGCGGTAGTTTAGCACTGTTTTAAAAACTTTTGAATTTAATTTTAATATTAAATCATGATAAAACATTTAAATTTGCAAGTAAATCTACTGAAAATTTCATGCATATTATCATCTCTTTGATTAGTTTTGTGTTTTAAAAAGACACGCCGACCAACAGCTTCACCCGTTTCTCACCAATTCCTATGATGTAACTTCTCTGAACTAACAAAAATCTCGGTTTAAAAATAGTTTTATGAACAATCAATGAAGTATTACGGTGCAAATATTATTATTATTAATATTATCCTACATAGCGCAACCAGTTGCAAACAATAAATCATCATTTACAAAATACCTTTGATTGTTGAAAAAAATCAAAATATTAAAAATTAAATAATTAGTATACATATCAATAGTTTTTATTGTGGAAACACTTGTTCATTAGTTTCATAGAATTTCCAAAGGCACGCCATACAACATTTTCGACTGATGGAATAATGCTTAACAATCTGTCATGTATCCTCATAAAGCACTAAATTTATCAAGGAGTCAGTGATAAGGACAAATCGCCAGACAAGGAAATAATTCCATAATTCGAGAGCAGATAAATGTTTCGGAAATTTTGCGACCAATGACCATATGTGATCAGAAACAAAAAACCATAAAACTATTGAGACTGACGGTAATTATTTAATTTTTATCATTTACGTTTCTTTCAATTATAAAAAAATAATAATTTGTTTACAGCTCATCACTTTTACGGAATCATGTAATGTAATGTAATACAGTAGTTTCTTATAAAGATCTTTTTAAAACATAGCAAAACTACCAACCATATTGATTTATTATTGATTTAATTTATTATTTATTTATTTATTTTATTTGTAAAATTTAAAATTTTAGTAAGATTGTTAAAATTTAGTAACTTTAGCGATTGACGTTGTTAGTTGAAGGTCAGTTGAAGGTTAGTTGAACTCATATGGTAGCCAAATAAAATGAAATAAAACCACAAAAATATTTTTACACATTTAGACTTGAAAAACTGGAAAATTATTTTCAACTACAACAATAAAATGGAATTTTTAGTTTCAAGAAAAAAACGATAATTAAAACAATTATCTGAATTTGTCCAGTCTGACAGATGTCAAAAAAAATTAAACTCGCCTATTAGAAGGTCAAAATATAACTTTGATCAACACACACCGCAACTTAACTTGTAACAACTTACTGGAGTTAATCACTTGATCATATCACAATTACGGACACTCCTATCTGAATTAATCCACTGGACATAATGAATGTCAAAAGCATAATTAAACTATGATGAGATAATTCAGTGATTTTAATATAAAAGTCTCCTGCATATATGTGACATTAAAACATTGTCATCTATTATCTATTATATGTTTACGTAAAGATGTGAGCGAAAGAATCGTTTATTTTATTGTTTACGTTTGTGGTTTATTAATTATTAATTCGAACAAAAAAATTTTTTTTTTTGAATTTCAGTAATTTCAGTATTTCAATAATATCAGTGTATTTGCAATAGTTTTATTTATATATTTTGGACAGTATGTAATTTGCACATACGAAAACGTAATGACTTGACTTGATATTAGTCATGTTCGACATACCTAATTGTAAAAAATAGTTCAATTTTAATTTATTTAATCTTCAAAGGTTCAAATAATAAAGCCTGGAAGTCGGAGCGTGTGGATCTTTAAATTCAATGGATTTTTGATTTGTGTGGATCTTGATTTAATTCATTTGATCTGGGTGCAGAATCTGCACCTAATAGCGCACTCGCATTATTTTGCACGCATTTTCATGTGAAATGACAATTCGAATTATATAGGCAAGTTTGTAACACGTAAAGCAGGGTCGTGACTATTTGGTTGCCTATATGTTAAAATGCAAGGGGCAGATTAGAAATCTGCACTAGGGTTGGAGCAGTTGAAAAATCCGCTAGTCCCTAGTTTGCTAGATGGCAGCATGTGGCCTCAACTCA
>QDEB01109513.1:0-16136 GCA_004193795.1 Asbolus verrucosus | reverse complement strand
TTTTATTGCTCCCGACTGTACATACTAAATTCTTAATGACAGTCCTGTCAATACTTTTCGTGTCAGTACTCATAGGGTACTTATCAAAATTCACTATGATGCCATGTCAGTGCCAAAAAATCGACAACAAACACAGAACTGGAGTTGTTAAACCGGTAATGGTTCCCCCAACCAAATTCATTTAATTCAACAACGAACCGCCACTGCACGTGAATATAATTAGCCATCGTGCGTTTTAAAACACCTTCCGGTCACATGCTCGTTTGTCAGCTACCATCGTCAAATGATCAACCTTTGGTGCGCTAATCCTCCGATAATCCCGCGATAAATAAACCTGAAACACTGTCGCAAGTTGGTTTTTTTCTCTTGTTCTTCCTCTAGAGCTGTTGGCAAGATGTGTCAATGCCGCGAGTCGCTTTTAACTTTAGTCGCTGTGCGGTTATTCTCGGCTGCACACCGTCCCAGTGACACACTGTTCTTGACAAGTTAATCGTTAAGTCGACCATGGTGAGTAATAAAAACGTGACGTTGCGCTAATCGCAATCGCTCTAAAAATAGCAATAAAACTTCGTGTCCCGCAGGCCCCCATCGCCGAGATCAAAGTACCCATCATCTGGGTCTTAGGCGGCCCTGGCTCTGGCAAGGGGACGCAATGTGAGAAAATCGTGGCCAAGTACGGCTTCACCCATCTTTCGTCCGGAGACCTTCTGCGCAATGAGGTGGCGAGCGGATCCCCACGAGGCAAAGAACTGACCGCGATCATGGAAAGGGGCGAGCTGGTCCCCATGGAGGTGGTACTGGACTTGCTGAAAGAGGCAATTTTGAAGAGCTTACCCACTTCCAAAGGGTTCCTCATCGACGGGTACCCCAGAGAGAAAGAACAGGGGATTCTGTTCGAGGAAAGGATAGCTCCCGTGAATGTCGTCCTCTTCTTCGACGCTTCCGAGAAAACTCTGGTGGACAGACTGCTAGGACGCGCTAAAACCTCCGGGAGGGTCGACGACAACGAAGAAACCATCAAGAAGAGGCTGCACACGTTCAACACGCACAACGACCAAGTGGTGCAGCAGTACGCAGACAAACTCAAAAAGGTGAGTCGCGAGAAGTCCACTTCTCATTCTAAACCGATATTTGTGCAGATCAACGCTGAAAGAAGTGCCGATGACATCTTCGCTGAGGTGCAAACCTACTTGGACCCGCTGGTTCAATGAAGACTTCAGACACCAATTGTTGAATCTTATTGTTAACTAATTTATTCGCAATAAAACGGTTTTAAGCTAATGTTGGCAAAAACAAATTATTTGACAATCCACCAAAATTTTGCGTCAGTGTCAAAAGGGTGCAGAAACACCACTTGCAAACAAAAATTCAATACTGGTCCATACAATCCTTTAAGAATCAAGGCAAGCCACCGATTATCTGGATTGTGGGAGGTCCTGATCCTGGTGCTGGGAAGGCCACTCAGAGCTGCCTGATCGGTGAAAAATACGGCTTTACTTGTTTTTCAACGCTCGACAGTCTGCGAGATGAAATAAGATTCAAAAAATTACAAAAATCAAGAGTGAGACTCTTCAGGTGCATAAAGGAACAGCAAGAGGTAAGGAATTAGAATTAAAATTGGAAAGAAAAAAACTCTTTCTGAATCTTTTCAAAGAGGCGATGGACCTGCATCAACCAAATGGGAAAGGTTTCGTTATTGAAGAATGAGAAAATCTGGAAAAATTAGAAACCTTGCCACCGTGCAGAATCTCATAGATACTTTCAACAAGTATAAAGATCAACTTATAGAGCAATATGCGAGCAAGATCAAGATGGTAAAATTATCGGTTTTGCAGTTTTCTTTATAGACCGATGGCGAGAAAAGCATTGATGATGTATCTGTTGAACTCTGAGGATATGTAGATGCATTAATTAGATTTAAATAAAAACTAAATTTTCAACAGATACTTTTGCTGCATGTTCTTTAGCTATAGGCAAAAAGCAATCGTTAGAAAATTTGAAATTTTTACTTCGGAATTGAGAGGGCTCTATCTCATAATTGCCTTACAAAATGAATTCTTATTTCTTGATGTCTGTATCAAAAAATATAGAGAATTAAGTAGTCTGCAGGTGACTTACTAACATACTGAAAAACCACTAGTACTGGTTTCGTTAAACATTTCGTCAACATTCAACAAATGTTTTGTAAATATTCTTGAACAAATAATAATAATATATAACAGTAATAGTGTATTGGCCACTGTTTCCTACATTTCGAATTTTCAAAAAATAATTTTTGTCGAAGTTGACCAAAACAAGCGATTTCATAAAATACAAAAACAATAATTTTGGCTGAGCCGAATTACTGCTTTTTTTCTGAGGCAGCCGTGCCCAAAAACAATTCCTTGACATTTCAGTTAAATCAATATTTTCATGTTCGAATAATTGTACAAATCAATTGATCATATAGTAAAAAATGGGTGGTTCCTTCTCTTGCATCGACGATGTAAGTAACAAATCTCCTCCGAGGCTAACACTAACTGCACCCTCAGCAGGTACCTTCCATACAGAGGCTGCAATATGACATGACCCCGGTGAAGTCGAAATCTTTGCCAATCATCTGGCTGGTGGGTCCCCCAGGCTCCGGTCGGAACACCCAGGCGAAACTCCTGTCAGAAAATCTGGAATTTTCACACGTTAAGGTGGCAGAGTTGCTTCGAGAGGAGAGCGACAAAGACACGAACAGAGGGAGGATGATCAACGAGGCGCTCCACCATCGCTCCAAAAAGATCCCGGATTCGATAGTTATTGATCTGATCAAAGAAGAAATGTTGAGGATGTCGCTGAATTGCAAGGGTTACCTCATCAATAATTTCCCGAAGAACAGCAAGCAGGCCAGTCTTTTCATCAAAGAAATCGACGACGTAGACGCGATTATTTATCTGGTCTGCGACATACCCATCATGGTGAAGCGCAAGAAAGTTAAGAGCGAGGGGAGACTGGACGACGAAACCATCAAGAAGGCCATCGCCAACTACATGAAAGACATCAAGGAGGGCATCTCCAAATACGGCAGCAAGCTCGAGAAGGTAAGGATTTTCGAAATGTACAACCATCTCTGAACCATGCACTTCCAGATTCGCGGCAACGAAGACCCCAACGAAGTCTACACGAAAATCGAGACCGCCATTTCAGTAAGAATTAACACAAGAACTAAAATCACAGCCGAGTCTGACTATGCTCAATCCCAGGAGAACGAGTCCACGATCTCATCATTTAATTAAATACGCTGTTCCGACAGTTACTTCCGGTGTTCTGTAATTTCGAAATTTTCCAATAAAACATGTTAATTTTAACCATGCACGCCTCTCTGCTGTTGCTGTTCCTCCTCCCCCATGCTCTCCCCCTTAAACACTGTTTTTCCGAAAAACCATCCCTCAAATTTCACAAAATCAGAAGCTGCTACAAGTCGAACATGCCGATAATCTCCTCGAAGACCCTCGACACCATCGGCGACTGCGTAAAATACGCTCGGCAAAAAAGCGGCCTCGCCTTCAACTTCAGCCCGCCAGACTTGAAGAACGCGACCCTAAATCGCAGATACCGAAACTGTCAAGTAATGGGATGTCCGGAAACCACCAACAGCTCGACCCTCGTTTTCGACCCATCCTTCGACTACTACAGCGCTTACGGCGACTTTAACTGTAAGTGGTTTAACTTAAGAATACGCGGACTGCAACCTAAACAACTTCCAGCGACCCAAAACGCAACTTGCGTCAAATCTGTGGGGTTATTCGATGTGGTGCAAGAAAAACGCAATTACACTGAAGCGATCAATTTCTGCCAAAACCTAGGCGCTGATTTGGCGGACGTGATGAGTGAAGTCAGAACCAACGCGTTGTCAACATTACTAAAGTCGCAAAGAGGGTGGTATAAGGCGGCCTATGTTGGACTGGAAGATACAGATGTGGAAGGTACATTTGAAAACCCGATGGGGAACTTTTTACAGTGCACCAAATACAGAGCCTGGAGCGTGGGGCATCCTAGACCCAATCGCAAACACGAGGACTGCGTCATTTTAGATGCCGACAGGGTCTGGAAGGCCATCAATTGTAAAATCAAACAGAGATTCATTTGCGAATTCTACGCAGCGCCCCCTGAAAGCCCCCTGATCGAGTTCACCAACAAAAGCTGCACCAGAATCAAAGATCCAGGTGAGTTTTTAATGTAAATATATACAAACTAAGCAGTCAATTTTAGCCATGAAGAGACAGTGTTTGGCAAACAAGGAATTATTTGAGATTTACAACAACTCATCAAGGATCGACCAGTGTGCTTTACTGAATGATTTTGAATAAAGTAACTTAGAAATGGACAATCAAATTATATTCTTCTCTTTTGTGTGCTTATGTAAAGGACATTATTACCACGAATAAAAGCATCTCCGAACTTGTTCTTGAGTTGGCCGTTGACGTACTCTTCAGTCTGCTCCAGGGCTATGTTCATGTACCCATCAAGACACGCTAAAACGCCTAAAATTAATTGTTTTTATTAATAAAAATTCGGCAAAAACATAACCTAACCTCTATAATCGACACCGCTGTTTAACTTGACAACTACAGGCCTGGCATGGATTTGTTGAATGAACGAAGATAACGCTTCCTTTCGACTCATTTTCTTCTCAATTATCGCGCAATTACAACTAATTTTAATTAAACGATGTAATTGCGTTTTTCTCAATTGTCGTTGATACGAACATAACCAAACTTTTCAATTTTGACACATTTGACGGTTATGATATAACCTCTTCTTGGCAGTCGTAGCAATAAATAAAATGTCCAAACCAATAACTTTCGTAACAGGCAACGCCAAAAAGCTCGAAGAAGTCGTCGCCATCCTCGGCACGACTTTCCCCAGGCAGCTAGTGAGTCGAAAATTGGACCTTCCAGAGCTCCAGGGCGAAATCGGTGACATCGGTGTGAAGAAATGCCAGGCGGCCTTTGAGATAATTAAGGGTCCATGTATTGTGGAAGACACTTCGCTGTGTTTCAATGCTTTGGGAGGCTTGCCAGGTCCATATATCAAATGGTTTCTGGATAAACTAGGTCCGGAAGGGCTGTACAAATTATTGGCGGGTTATGAGGATAAGAATGCTCAGGCTGTTTGCACATTCGCCTACCATCCAGGGAGAGATGGAGACAAAATAATTTTGTTCGAAGGCCGAACTGACGGCGAAATTGTGATGCCAAGGGGTCCCAGGGATTTTGGGTGGGATGCTTGCTTTCAGCCAGTCGGATATCAGCAGACCTATGCGGAGATGCCCAAGGAGGAAAAAAACAAGATTTCGCATCGGTATCGAGCGCTGGATTCGATGAGAAATTATTTTTTAAATCAGTAGTGAACCAATTTGTATTATTAAATTAGTTTTGTTGTTATTGCTATATTCGTAATTAATTAAATAAAATTCCACTTTCATATATTTTTTTTCATATTAATAATAGAACATTCAATGTCTCTTCTGTACTCAACATTTTCTTTTTATTCACTTTGAAAGTTTCCTTTCAAAAGAATATGTATTAAGATAACAATAACAACAACATATTGAAAAATATGCATTTAATCATTTTTTATTAAAAATTCAGTTATAGCAATGAAACAATGAAGTATTATATTTTAATTATTAGAGATTCAATTGCATTTCTCTCTAATGAAACAATAGGTTTTAAAACATACGTACTTATTACTCACACACCTAGGTATTTTAGCAAATGATATGTTATCAAAAAATCTATAAGATTTTCCTTTATCATAATAGGAGAGATAGTAAAATATTTCATAAAAGCTGTACAGATAAAATAATAACCATTTTAGTATTTCGTCGAATTAGTAACAAAATATTTGAAATCAGTATGTGTCGGACGAAATTATAATTGAACAGCGCCCAAAATGTCGAAAACCAGTGGCCTAGTTGTGGTAATAACATCTAATCCAGATTTTCCAAAAAAATGTGATTTTATGATCTACAGGGTGACCATATTTGGGTGCAACCCGTGACTAATGGCGAATTCGATATACTACTGGGAGCTAAATTAGTTGGCATTGAAGAGAAGCGCGTTCGCCTGAAAGATGATGATGGCAACGAAATTTCCGCCTCTCACCAGCAAATCGTTAAAAACATGCACGTTACGTCTGTGGAAGGCGTAGAAGATATGATCAATTTAGGGGATTTACAGGATTATGCCATTCTTAGGAATCTGCACAAGCGTTACAAGAACAAAGAAATCTATGTGAGTATCTATCACCTCGTTGAAATCAGACACCAATTTCGGGAATTTTAGACCTACATTGGCTCGATGTTGGTAGCAATTAACCCTTATGAACTACTGCCCATCTACACTAATGCTTTAATCAAAGACTACCGTAACAAAAAATTCAACGAGTTACCTCCACATATATTTGCTATTGGAGATAACAGTTATGTTAACATGAAAACGAGCAGAAAAGACCAATGTATTGTCATCAGGTTGGTATCTTATCAGTTAAAGTGGTTGTTTTATCTTTAGTTTTTTTCAATCGATATCACCTCAAAAAATAGAAACCATTAATCGTGACTGATTGATTTGTTCGTGAGATTAAGCTCTTCTAATTAACATGATAACATGTTTTTGACAGCGGAGAATCGGGTGCTGGCAAAACCGAAAGCACCAAGTTGATTCTGCAATACCTAGCCTCCACCAGTGGCCAACATTCTTGGATTGAACAGCAAATCCTAGAAGCTAATCCCATAATGGAAGCTTTCGGCAACGCCAAAACGATCCGCAATGACAATTCTTCACGCTTTGGCAAATACATCGACATCCACTTTAACAAATCCGGCAGCATCGAGGGTGCGAGAATTGAGCAATACCTCCTCGAAAAGAGCAGGATCGTATCCCAAAACGATGGCGAAAGAAATTACCACATATTTTACAGCATGATTGCTGGATTATCTAAAGAAGAAAAGAAACGTTTCGATCTAACAGAGGCCGATCATTACATCTACCTCAAAGGAGGACGTACGTTAACTTGCCAAGGTCGCAACGAAGTTAACGAATTTTCCGATATCAGAGGAGCGATGAAAATTTTGAACTTCACGGATAAGGAGGTTAACGATATTTTCCAGTTGCTGGCTGCCATCCTCCATTTGGGCAATTTAAAATTTAAACCGGGAACCGCGTCCAATACGGAATCTTCGGAGGTTCAGGATGCTTCATCTGCCGACAGAATTGCTAGACTTCTTGGTACCAATAAAATTGACTTGGGGGAAGCTTTAACCAGGAAAACGATTTATGCGCACGGTGATAAAGTTATTTCTTCACTATCACAAGAACAAGCGTCAGATTCGAGACACGCTTTTGTTAAAGGGATTTATGGCAAGCTCTTCATAATGATCATAGAGAAGATTAATGAAGCCATTTACCAACCAAAAGGATCAGCGAAGACTTCCATTGGTGTTTTAGACATTTTTGGTTTTGAAAATTTCACTGTTAACAGTTTTGAACAACTTTGCATCAATTACGCTAATGAGAATTTGCAACAGTTCTTCGTACAGCATATTTTCAAACTGGAGCAAGACTATTACACTAAAGAGGGCATCAACTGGACCAAAATCACATTCATTGACAACCAAGATGTGTTGGATTTAATCGGAATGAAGCCAATGAATCTAATGTCCTTGATCGATGAAGAATCGAAATTCCCCAAAGGAACAGATTTTACCATGTTGGCAAAACTGCATAATACCCACACGACAAAGAGTCATTATTTGAAACCAAGATCTGACGTTACTCCAGCTTTTGGCGTGCAACATTTTGCTGGACCTGTCTTCTATGATGTCCCCGGATTTTTGGAAAAGAATCGCGATTCATTTAGTCAAGACTTAAAACAGTTAGTTCAAGAGTCCAACAATGATCTCCTTAAGAAGATTTTCACTATCGATTTCCAGCAAGAAGCCGCCACTAAAAGAATGATCACTCTATCATCGCAATTCAGAACATCTCTAGATCTTCTAATGAAGACTTTGAACCTCTGCCATCCATATTTCGTCAGATGCATCAAACCAAACGAGGACAAAAAGGCACAGGTTTGTATTTGATAAAATTTGATTTTCTCTCTTAATCAAACCATTCTCGTAGTTATTCGACAGAACCTTGTGCTGTCGTCAGTTGCGCTATTCAGGAATGATGGAAACTGCAAAAATTCGTCAAGCGGGCTATCCAATCCGTTACTCTTACAAGGACTTCGTCGACCGCTTCCGCCATTTAGGCAAAGCCATTCCTCCAGGGTGTAAAGGTGGCTGTAAAGAATCCACCAAAAAAATTTGCGAAGCTGCTTTCAAGAACAACGAAGATTACCAACTGGGAAACACGAAATTGTTCCTCAAAGCACAAGACCATGAGTTTCTGGAGCAAGAAAGAAGCAAGATTTTGTCCAAATACATCCTTATTCTGCAAAAAGCGATCCGTGGATGGATATTTAAGAGACGCTTTAGAAAATTACGAGAGGCTGCCATCGTTTTCCAGAAGTATTGGCGTGCGAGAGGTTACCGGACAAGATTTCTCATCATTCGTAATGGCTACCAAAGACTACAAGCTTCGATTCGATCGAGACTACTCACCCATTCCTTTGGCAGAATGCGAAAGAATGTTGTTAACCTGCAAGCTGCTTCTAAAGGGTATGTTATTAGGACTAATTCTCTGTTTGGACATATCTACGCGATCGTTAAGCAAAGAAGAGTGGATGAGCAAAATATGAAGAATGCAGGCAATAAGAATTATAAACTAGATGCTGAAGCTAAGATGCAGAAGAGTTTAGCTGAACTGAATAGACAATACACCTTGAAACAGAAAATGCAAGAAGAGGAGAATGATAAAGCTAACAAATTCGTTGAGGATGTTTTCGAGTTTCTTAAAGATCCGAATTTACCAACTTCTCCGGTGGATATAAAAGAAAATGAAGCGTTTTTGGTAAGCAATGGAAATTTATATTCTATATTTAGGAAGAATGTTAATTTTTATGAATCTATTTATTAGAATATCACTTGAGCTTGATAGCTTAAATCTAAAACAAATAAATGGATACGATTTTATTAATCTTCACACATTTTTTTTATTTTCATTTAACATGGTTTTCAAAAGTTAAAAACAAAAGTAAAGAGAGCTAAAGAATTATAAAATAATGGTTACTATATACTTTAACACAGAGACCATCACGTTTTGACGCTGTCACTGCACCTCTCTCTAATTAACTGATCTAATATATTCACAACGTTCAAATAGAATTTGCCTGATAACATATTTTTTAATTAAATTTATGTTACTGTCAATAATACTTGTTGTCTTTAGATATCATTGCAATAATCCAGTAAATTGATTGTTTTAACAGGACTTGCTGAAACACGAGAAAACCCACATTTTGGAAGAAGAAGTGGAAGATGATCAAGAAGACTGGTCTTCATACAACTTTGCAAAATTCGCCGCCACTTATTTCGTCAAGAATACAAATTATCAATATTCCAAAAGGCCCCTGAAAGAATCTTTGCTAGATTTACCAACACCAGACGACGTTATAGCTGCTCAGGCTCTATGGATTACCATTTTAAGATTCATGGGCGACCTACCTGAACCTAAATATGAGAGTACTGTTAAATCCAACGAATCAGTGATGACGCAAGTTTCACAAACTTTAAGCAGAAGCTTCACCAATCGAAAGGAATATCAGGTATTGTCTTCTTTTTGTTGTTTAACATGTTGTACAATTTTTGGTTATTTAGGACATAATGAAAGATGAGAAGAAAAATTCAAGCATGTCCAGGGCCGAACGCAAGAAACTCGTTAATTTGACTCTGAAGCGTAAGAACAAATTATTGGAAGATGTCCGCCAAGGTTTGGTGGAAGATAATTACGCTGCTGAAAGTTATAATGACTGGTTGTACAACAGAAGAACCTCCAATCTGGAAAAGCTGCATTTCATCATTGGACATGGCATCCTCAGATCAGAATTGCGGTATTACTCTTGGATTTCTTACCATTACGTTATTTCAACGTTTTTTTTATTGCAGCGATGAAATTCTCTGTCAGATTTGCAAACAACTTTCGAACAATCCATCGAAACCTTCACATGCTCGCGGTTGGATCCTCCTCTCGCTTTGCATAGGTTGCTTCCCTCCTTCAGATAGGTTCTTGAACTACCTTCGCGCCTTCATCAAAGCTGGTCCTCCAGGATACGCTCCTTATTGCAACAAGCGTCTAAACCGCACCTTCAAGAATGGTGCCCGCACTCAACCTCCCAGCTGGTTGGAATTGATGGCTACCAGAAACAAGAACCCGATCACTCTTGAAATAACCTTCATGGACAATTTCGTTCAAAACGTCGAAGTGGATTCAGCAACTACTTCCGAAGAAATCTGCAACGAAATCTCGGCCAAACGAAATTTGAAGGACATGTTTGGATTCTCTTTATTCATCACTCTGTTCGATAAAGTCATGTCTCTTGGTAGCGAAACTGATCACGTGATGGACGCCGTCTCCCAATGCGAACAATACGCCAAAGAAAAAGGGCAGTCGGAGAAAAACGCACCTTGGAAGTTGTTCTTCAGGAAAGAAATCTTCACGCCTTGGCACGACCCTGCTGAAGATCCTGTCGCAACTAATTTGATCTACCACCAAGTGATCCGCGGTTTGAGATTTGGAGAATATCGTTGCAACGCTGAAGGAGATATCGCTTCTCTTATAGCTACTCAATATTATATCGATAATGGTGCCCAAATGAATCCAAATGTGTTGCATACGAGAATAGGAGAATACATGCCCACTTATTTGGTTAAAAAAGGACAAAGCAACTTGGACGAGTGGGAAAAAAAAATCAAAGAATCATTCTCGAAACTCTTGTGCGTTAAAAACAAACTTCCAGGAGTCAAAGCACAAGAATTCATCGTGAAATATTCCAAAAACACATGGCCTATACTCTTCTCCAAATTCTTCGAAGTCTTCCAAACTGGTGGTCCACAACTGCCGACGAAGAACATGATAATCGCCATAAACTGGACTGGTATCTACATGATTGACGATCAAGAACAAATTCTCTTCGAACTGACATTCTCCGATATTAACTTTGTCACTTTTGAACGTCTTTCTCATTCAGCTGTACACAAATTCCTTCTGACCACTGTAAGAAGTGAAGAATATGTGTTCTTGAGCCCCGATGCAGAAAATATTTGTTCACTGATTCAGTATCTTGTTGATGGGCTTAAAAAACGCAGCGTGTATGTGGTGGCTGTTCAAGATTACAAACATCCAACAAGCGCACCGTCATTCTTGAGCTTCAGAAGAGGAGATTTGATCGCTTTGAAGAATGGTCTAAACGGTGAAGCCTTGATGTCTGCATCTTGGGGTTATGGAGAGTGCAATGGTGTTGTTGGCGACTTCCCGACAGATCACATTTATATTTTACCAGCCATCACGCAACCTCCGGCGGATATTTTGATAGCGTTTAAGAAAGAAGGAGTATTTGGAGCTAAAAAACCATCAGCTCCAGTAGTGACCACGATGCAAAGGTTGAAACTATACACCCTGGCCCATTACGCTGACGAGCATTTCAGAACAGGAAAGAAGGTTACAACTAATAAAACTTCTGTTATAACAGCTGCTAGAAGAGCTTCACGTGAGGAGCTTTGGAAATATACTAACGATCCGATTTATCAACCTCATCTCCAGAAGTTGATGTCTAATGAAGAATTGAGTAAACAAGCCTGTTCCTCGTTTACAGCCATTCTTAAGTACATGGGAGATCTGCCAGCTCCTAAAGCCAGATACAGTAACGAGTACACAGACCAAATCTTCTCAGATGCTTTCAAAAATGACATGTTGAAGGATGAAATTTATTGCCAAATCATGCGTCAGTTAACCTTCAATCGGTTGTCCATGAGCGAAGAGCGGGGATGGGAGCTGATGTATTTAATAACTGGCCTTTTTATACCAAGCGCTTCTTTAATGACTGAGCTTCATAAATTTTTAATTTCAAGAAGCCATCCTTTCGTGGAACCTTGTCTGAAACGTCTGCAAAAGACTCAGAAAATCGGTCCAAGAAAATATCCACCTTATTCAGTTGAAGTTGAAGCTATTCAACATCGCAGCATGGAGATCTACCACAAAATCTATTTCCCCGACGATACAGATGAGGCTTTCGAAGTCGATTCTGTTACCAGAGCAGTTGATTTATGCAAAACCATCTCTTCTAGACTAGAACTGGAGACCACGGATGGCTTCAGTCTGTTTGTGGCGATATCTGATAAAGTTTTCTCCATTCCCGAAGACTACTTCTTCTATGATTTTCTTCACGAGTTGATTGACTGGATGAGATCAATTAAACCCAGTTGGAATAGTAAGTATCCAAGAGTTTTAATGATAAATACTCAGTGTTGCTATTTTAGATGCCGCCCCAATTCAAGCTCAGTATCAAGTATTCTTCATGAAAAAACTCTGGGTTAACACTGTTCCAGGCAAAGATGTCAACGCCGATCAAATCTTCCATTTCCATCAAGAACTGCCCAAATATCTGAGAGGTTTCCATAAATGCAGCAAGTACGACGCCACAAAACTAGCTGCTCTCATACTAAAAACTCGCTACGAAAACGATCTTCAACAAGCTCAGTCAGCTCTGCAATATGTTAAAGAGTTGGTGCCAGCAGATTTGGTCAAGGGTGCCAGTTCCTCGGAATGGAAGAAGAGTATTCTGCACGAATTTAAGAATTGCGGTAATATAAGCGTGGAGGATGCTAAAACTCGGTTTTTGAAAACCATATACGAATGGCCGACTTTCGGATCGACTTTCTTCGAAGTTAAGCAGAGCTCGGAACCGACTTATCCGGATATTGTTTTAGTTGGAATTAACAAAAAAGGTGTTAACATTCTTCATCCTCAAACCAAGGTAAGGATTTTGTTAACGTTTACAAAAATTTTAGTCGCTTTTTTTCAGGATATCTTGGCGACACATGAGTTTTCTGAATTGAGTAACTGGTCATCAGGGAATACCTTCTTCCATCTTACTATTGGTAATATAATGAGGAAAACCAAGTTCTTGTTTGAAACTTCACAAGGTTATAAAATGGATGATTTGATAACTTCTTACACGGACTACATGAGGATTAGCGCCCAGAAAGAAAAAGAAAAAGAAAGGTTTATTCTATAGGTAATTTTTTGTCTAAGTTATGTTTATTGGGTATCAAATTTACAATAAACTTTACTTTATTTAATAAGAAATTGTTTATTTTTCTCTCTATTTGACCTTTTGATATATTTCATTGACATCATAATGTTTTGGATCGACAAACACTTAGCGGTTAAAGGCTATCGTTTTTTATAAAAAACATTTGGTATAAAATTTGTTTTTGTATTTACTTATGCAGTGCTTAAAATATAAAGGATACCAAGATACAGTGGACACCTTAAGCAAATGATCTAGATGTGCCAAATTATGTGATCTCTAATATACTAAATGTTTTGTCAAATTTCTATTTATATTTTGTTATCAAAAATAAAAAAAAGTGTAACATGACCATTTGGATCCTAATAAATTACTGATCTCTAATTTTTTATGATATACCATATACATTTCATTTACACATATCGTAATTTTCAAAATGACCATTTCTCTGAAAAAAAAAAAATTGAGCACAACAATAATAATGTTATCGTCTTTGCATTTTGTGGGGTGGAGTTTGATTTAATATACATATACATTAATTTCGTCTGAATTTCTTCGTCTAAGCAACTAGTCATCAAATAACNNAATGATGGGCGTAGCAAGTACCATGTAACTGTTGTTCTCCTTTAGGTGCAAGCACCACAAGATGATCGCAGTCATATTCGAAATGGATTTCACTCTGCGGAAGCATTACAGTAACAGCCCAGTTAACATCATCGAACAACATATAATAATGCACCCAATCTTCGTGGTATTCAAGATTGATAACCTTTTGACCGTCGAGGATGATGTGGAAAATATCAGAATTTTTTTCATAAGGAACGATTTCCAAGACATGATCATGACAGACCACTTTCACTGCCTAAAATTTTACTCAAGTTAACAACCCTTCTGGTCACATCTTTCGCATACTTACAATTTTGTCACTTGCAACACTTTTCACGAAAACACCCATGTGAGGATTTTGTTCGGCATCCCCTATGTATAGCGTCCAGTTGCTGGGAACCACCTCTTTGACAAAATGATGATGGTTGAAATAATGATGGTCATGATGGATAACGCAATGGTCAACCCAACCGATGTCGTTCAAGTATTGGAACCATGGAGAGTAAATAGTGGAATCTGGGACGAGCCCTAAAGACCTCCAGTAATCAATTGGCACTCCTGTTAGACTGTAAATGTGTTGAGGGGTCGTTACGTGAACATCTAGAGCATGTTCTTGCATAAGGTATACAACATCAACCTTAAGGTTATGTTCCCCGATACTGTCATTGTGTTCGTCTCGATAGGCGTAGTATTGCATATAATGGCCCTTAATATGGTCCCACCATTGAACAAACGTCTTCTTGAATTCGGTTGGTACATTAGTTGTTTTCACATTGTAGATGTAATGTCTGAGAGAAGTGTGAGAAGCCAAGCATTGTAAAGTGTGGTAATGTGGAACAGCGTAAGGAATAGTGTAAGGACAAGATCTATAAATTTGTGCTTCAAATATTTGTTCGTCCGAGCGTTGTCCTCTCATGGTCACGTCAATGACGGTATCATCTTTAACACATTTACCACCAGGAGTCTGGCTCATGGCGACATTCAAGTGACCTTCAACACCACCCTTTTTGGTCCATTTCTTGACACCATCCACGCATATCTTGTAATCTTTTTGTCCAGGGATGATACGAGTCAAATGCATCTTAAGATTATTCACAGTGTGTCCAAGATTCATATCTATAATTGCATTAACATCCCACGCTTTCAAGCTTCTTCCTTCATAATCTTTGACAATGTAGGTGACACGTATGGTCCATTTGCTTGCAGGAGTGTAGTAGTACGTGTCATTGGCAATTTCGTTATGGACTCTGAGAAACAACACAATATTATTAACATTTGTCTCGCCTGGTTCTACCCTTATAGTGAAACCAGAAATTCCAGGTTTGGGCATTAACAAAAGATAGTGTTGCCAATTAGAATAGCTCATCCATAGGTGACTTAGAGGCGAATCATAGTGTTTGTTATAAGGTAAAATAAATTGATGAATTAAGTGGTTGAAGGAACCATTACTGATATAACCGCTTTCGTAGACATGCATATACCATCGATGTCCAGTATTAAAGATTTCTTCATCCAACAAAGTGATCTAGAGAAAAAACATTTTAATTCGAATAAAAATAATATTCTCAATACTCACATCATTTCTATATTCCTTTCTGTTAGTAACAGTTTGGAAGTCCTTACAATTTGGACTGGATTGTACCAGAATGTTTCTGTGATAGTCATCTTTAACAAACACCATTTGCTTAACATGGGTTTTAAGTCCTGATACGTTCTGTTGTTTGTAGGGCCTCTTCCAAAAGATTCGCAAGCTTTGCCGTCGAGTGTTGACAGTTATTTCAAAATTAAGATGCACAACTTGATCATAAGCGTTGTACTTATTGATACCCTGCCATACGTCAACAATAGGATTGTAGAAACTTAAACCATTACGGCTATGAATCGAGTTGATATGCCTGCCATTAAGACAAACATTAATAACATTGTTGACAACCTCTTTGGAAATGCTAATCTTGCTTTGATGTACTATTGGTATTAAATATTCCCAAACAGCTGCGGTACCCAAATCGGTTGGAATAACAGCTTTATGGTACCTGTAGTAGTCAACAAACAAAAGATCTTTGGCGACAGACTCTGAATCTTTAGTGAAGAAGCTGAGCAAAGAACCTAATTCTTGTATGTTGTGCTCATCGAAATAAAACGCGTTGGTAAATTGTCCGTTTCTGAAAGTAGCATATTCGATACGAACATCTTTGGTATCGGATATTTTAGGTAATCGCTTTCTGAAGGTGTCGATCAAGATGTTGGAGGGATTAAAATTTTTGTCGTAAACGCCATGAACTTTCAAATAAAACATGTAATCTTCGTGA
>QDEB01109487.1:0-66839 GCA_004193795.1 Asbolus verrucosus | reverse complement strand
AAACATGACACGTTCGTTGTAAGCGACATAAAATCATAAATTAGCACCTTACCCACTCATATTCCAAATTAAAAAAAAAAAAAAAGTTATATATATATATATATATTTATCTATTTACTGTACCCTTTATATTATTAAATTCATAAACATAACAGGTTTGTAAAAAGTTTAATTCTGATACTGTTTGCGTGTAATTAATCTAATTACATTAATCGATTTAAATTCGAATAAAAACAGTTCAGGACCACTCCTGTTGGTGAACTGAAATCAAACAATTAGAATGAAAGGAACGTTTTTATTGTGTGGCATGTGAACATATTTCTGGAACATTGTCAAATTTAGGGATAATATCGTGAAAAATATTATGTGGAGATTTGAAGGGTTTAAGGGCCCACGTGGCATCACAAAATATTATTCTGCACCTGATAAAAGGACCCGTTTATCTCAATTTAGACACATGAAAAGAATCATTTATTAATTAAACTGATAAGATAAAATCATATTAAAGCAAATTTGTATATTATGCATAAAAATAACCGATGAGTCGTACTGGAATAATTTATTTACGTCGCATACGAGCCCTAAAACTGCATTTGAAAAAACTAACCTATAATTACAATTTGACATAATTAAAACAAATGCATGTAGAATTTTGACTAGTGATGTTTTATAGAAACAGTTATAAACAGTTTGAGTAAATTACCGGTTTTAGAAGAAAAATCTCGAATTGAATTTTGACAGTTCAATTAATGAAACACCGGAGGTCTGAAAAATATCTGTCATTCAGTACAATTCAATATTCCTTTAATATCTAAGAACACACGCGGGGGATACCTTAAATTGTTTCTTAATTAACTATATTGTTAAAATGTAACTATTTAATACGAGATTACAATAAAATTTATCATTTAATTATGTAGTACATGAAACCCACAGATGGTGGACTTTTTTCACTTATATAACTTTACTGTCCATAAACAACAAATATTAGCAATAATCGAAACGTGAGTAACTTAAAACCGCCTTAATTATATAATAGCAAAAATTACAAATATTTCTAACCTGTAGTTTTGGATTGTTCAGAAATATCCCGTCCGTTTTCTGCCATTTTGGCTCACACCACTACAACTACACCACTTACATCAACGACATAACGTGAACAATCTGAAATGACGTTTCGTTTCGATAAACCACCACTAGGGGGATTCAACGCGCTCCCACGTGTCCACCATTTTACAGAACACCCAAATAAACGCCCCCAAAACTTAAGAAATCACAACAGTCTCAAAAAAAATGTTGAAAAAAACTCGAAAAATCGACACTTGTCGTCAAGCAAAATTTAAATCGAAACGGCAAAACCGCTCCCATCAGAGTCGATAATTGGAAACGAATTCAAATTTGAGCTTGGATAGAATAGTTGAAAGAGCAATCACATCTTAAACTTAACAATAATATTATAATAATTTATAATAATTTATAATAATTTCAGTCAGATTTAAAAGCGAGATTATCGATAGATTTTCTGTTACGTTTTGGGTTGGAAATATGAAAAAAATATTACAAATTCAATTTTCTGTTTGGTTTCTGTTTAGATACGAAATTCCTAGTAATGGTGTGCTTACAGTGGGGAATTAATACTATGAATTCACATTTTTAGACTGATTCATACACTTTCTAACCTAACCTAGTTAGTGACTGTAGTCCTCGCGCGTTGTGCGGTTGTCAGGGGGGGAGACTAGATGGATTTGTCTTGTTAACAATTCGAATATTGGCCCCATTTGTATCCACCTGCGTCAAATATTTAACTCAATTAAAAGTATTAATATAACCTGAAGTATAAAGAATATATTTCAACATAATGTCGACTCAGTCAGTATTCATTTTATCTGGATGTAGAACTGCTCTTGGTGAGTATTTTTCATAATTTCACAAAAAAATATTACGAGATTATCACAGGTAGTTACCAAGGGCAGTTTGAGAAAATCTCTGCATCTGAATTGGGTTCAGTTGTGATAGCAGAAGCCTTGAAAAGAGCAGCACTAAGCCCTGAAGATGTTGACCAGGTGATAATGGGTCAGGTATTGTTCTTGTTTTATTTTTGGATGTTTTGTTGAAATGTCAGTTGTAGATCCTAACAGCAGGTCAAGGCCAAAACCCCTCAAGACAAGCTTCCATTGGGGCCCAAATTCCTTATTCTGTACCAGCATATACAGTTAATATGTTATGTGGCTCAGGATTAAAGTAGGTGAATGAAAAATTTGAGTCAGCGTTATAATATATAAATCTATTTTAGATCCGTGTGCCTTGCTTATCAAGCGATTTGCAACAATGACAATGAGATTATCGTCGCAGGTGGACAAGAAAACATGACAAAAGCGCACCACTCCTCTTACATTCGCGGAATTAAGCTAGGCTCTGCTCAATTTAACGACACTCTGCTGTCTGATGGACTTACAGATGCATTTAATAACATTCACATGGGGAAAACAGGTTTTTTTGAGCTAGTTTTTGGCCACTGCTACTAATATCAAAATATTTCTAGCTGAGCATTTAGCAAGAAAATATAAAATTTCACGTGAAGCACAAGATAAGTTCGCTCTCTCATCTCAGATGAAAGCTCAAGAAGCAATCCTCAATGGCCACTTTAAAAAAGAAATAGTTCCAGTTGTTGAAAAGAAATCAGGAAAGCTACTTGACAAGGATGAGTTTCCTAAACCTGAGAGTACTCTAGAGGGACTTGCTAAACTGAGACCTGCATTTGATGCGGTAGTTAAAACTGATGGTAAAAACATTGATACGATAGTTGAATTTGTTAATTTTCAGAATGGCACGGTGACTGCTGGAAATGCATCAGGGATTAACGATGGTGCCGCCGCTTTGGTTCTGTGCGGCGAAAATAAACTAAAGGAGAAGGATTTGAAGCCTTTGGCTAAGATTATTGCATTTGCAGAGGTTGGCATCGATCCATTATGTATGGGATTGGGTCCCATAGATGCTGTTAACAAAGTTGTATGTATTATATAAAATATAATACAATATTTTTAAAATATATAAAACTTAATACTTATTTTAGCTTGCTAAGGCAGGGTGGACCAAGGATGATGTCGATCTATACGAATTAAATGAAGCCTTTGCTGTTCAGAGTATTGTAGTAATCGATTCTTTACAAGTGGATGAGAAAAAAGTCAATATTAGCGGAGGTGCTTTAGCTCTAGGACATCCTATTGGAGCGTCAGGTGCTCGCGTTCTCGTTACTTTAATTCATAACTTGGAACGTTTAGGAAAGAAGAAAGGAGTCGCTTCACTTTGCATTGGAGGAGGAATGGGTATAGCTATTGCAATTGAGATGTGTTAGTTAATTTATTTGTGCAATTTGTGTAAGCGGTTTTATAGTATTTTTTTATATAAAAGCTGTTATATTTTTGTATTGTTTGGACTCTCGAATAATGTAGATCTGATTAATAAAAATATTAAATCTTATTAATAAAGTTAAATGTTGTGATTTTGACTAATTAATAGCTGCCACCTATAGGGCGTATGGTAAATTATTGATAGGTTTTTAGTGTTTTTAGTCGCAAGTTTTGCGCATGTATAAGGTCCTAAATTTAAAATTCAAGATATGAAAAGTGTGTTTATTTTAAACTACATCATCAGACATAAAATACACTATATAACATAACGAGATATTAACAAAAACAATTATTAAGGTCCATTGCTTTGGAATTCATGATCAAGTGGTAAAGCGGCAATATATTCAAGACTTGGTACACACAATTTTGAATGTTTCTTCATAAGATGATACCAATTCGTGTTGATGTTGTCGTGATGGAAATACGAGCCCCAAATCGTTGATGTGAGAAATTGTTGATCAGGATGCCATTGTTGATGTCCTTCAATTCCTTCTGCTTCCATTTCTTCACACACAGTTACGGTTTCACAATGGGAATAAATATTGGGAGTAAAAATGTCTTGAATTAAGTTATCTCCAATGTAAAGAAATTTGGGATTGCTTTTGAATATGCGTTTGGTGAAAAATTCGTGAAGTGCTGTCCAGTTACCATGAGTATACATCCCACCTAATTGTAATTGATCTAGATTTAGAGGACCGTCTTCTTTGATGCCTTCCAGTTTTAAGAAATCTCTGTTCATAGTGAAAAATCCAGGTTTTTTCGCAAAACAGACGACAATATCAAAATAGTCTCTCCATTTGGGTCCTACAGTATTTAAAGCAGTGTGAGAGGCAAAATCGACATGAGATCCGGTGATCAAGAACAACATTTTGCCTTGTTCTCTCAAATTTTTCAACCACTTCAAGAGTTGTTCGCTACATTTGTAATAATATTTTTCCGGATGAGCTTTCATTTCCTTAAAATAACCGCCAACTTCACTTTGGAAATTTTCTCTGTTAAACATATCTTGTAATGATTCTTGTAGATCAGGCCAAACATAATATTTCTCTTGTTTCTCCCCTTTTTGTTCATCCACAGCATCAATAGCTCGGGCAAAAATTAAGCTAGATGCTATATCGAAATAATCTAATAAAGTACGCATCTTTTCTGAATAGGGTCCATTCCAAGTCACTAAAGGGTCACGAGAGAAGATATCAGCAGGTTCCCAATGCCTGTTAGGGTAGTACTGTTCAACTTCATTATCTTTGAGCATTTTTGTGCCATGCGAGGCTTGTAAAATATAACCATCTTGTGCGATTCTTAAAATGTTACCATTTTCGTCATCTACAATAAGTCCGCGAAGAATAAAATTGTGATCAAAAGGTTTCAGTAAGTGGTCTTTGGAATACCCTTTTTTCTCCACGAGAAACTTCGCCATCACTTCATATTCCATTTCTATCATAGGCCCAACTTTGTAACGAGATAAAGTATTATCCAAATCAAAACCAATGCAGTCATAATCTGTGAATTTAAACGTTGCAGGCCGCTCCTCTGCATTAATCATTGTGGATATATATCGTTGACTTTTTCTTAAATAAATAAAGGAGGTTTTCTTGTGAGTCTGATTGGTCCTGGTTAAAGTACTTCGCCAGCACACAAATTCGGGATTACTGTTACTCCAGATTCCAAAAAGGTGACTAAAGATTTTTGATCGGCTTCTAAATGTGAACATTACTGTCCTTATTTTTTATCGGCAGATAATGGAGAAACCACTTGCTGATTAAGTGTGTAGATTATTTAATGTGTATTACATGAT
The DNA here is from genome assembly GCA_004193795.1 of Asbolus verrucosus. Lineage (NCBI taxonomy): Eukaryota > Metazoa > Arthropoda > Insecta > Coleoptera > Tenebrionidae > Asbolus > Asbolus verrucosus. The sequence continues at coordinate 61,634 of QDEB01109487.1, read as the reverse complement.
AATTGTTTGATAAGTGGGTTATTTATCCCAAAATTAGGCCAACAGCTGATCACCGACATTTCTTCAGCTTTAAATAATTCCCGCCAAAGTCATCAGAACGATCATTCACAGTGGACATAAGTCAATAAAGATCCTTTTTAAATGAATAGTTGTATTTTTAAACAATTACTGTAAACCGAATTTATTAATAATGTAAACTTTTCCTATTTAGGTATTTCCTTCTTTTCGGTTGGCAGTTAAACAATAACCTAAAATAATTCCAATGCAAATTTGAGCGGGACTATTTTAAATAATTTTTCCGAGATTTTTCCAACACTTTTATTTAATAAATCTAATTGTGAAATGGTTATTTATTAATAAATGAAATACGTGGATTTATAACTTTTTATTAACCATTTGTTTATAAAAATGAGAAAACAGTTCGGCTTAACACGTTTCTTGCCTTATTACATTAATTGAGCTTAAAAGCAGCCAACGTGTTAAGCAGAAATTATTAAGACTATTTTTCTTATTTATCAGTAAGGTTTATTTAGTATTTTGTATAAACAGTACAAGTCTTATTGTCTTGTAAATAATATTTTTGAGTTTTAAATAAATAATTTATAGCTTTTGAGGTCTGTGTCAGGTGTACTTAATTAAATTACAGAAATAAAACGAAAAATAATTGTATAAATACTGTTTTTATATATTTATTTTAGTTTTTCTGAAATTAAAAGTTGCAAAGATGTTTGGGGACAATTTAACAACGAAGGTAAAATTTTGAAGACTCATAACAGAACTAATACAAAAAAAAACTTTAAAAATTAAAGGTATCTTACATATTTCTTATCTTTATAAATGCAAAATTAATTTAAAATGATATGTATCAAAGGTTACTCAATTTCACAAAGAATCACAAAAGAAATTAATAATTTAAATAATCCAAACTTTTCCTTAAAAAAAAAATTGCCTATATTCACATAACTGGACTGTTTTATGTAACAGACTGGTTCACACTCAATATCGTAACCGGGTTTGTGTCTTTGATCATTGTGCTAGATAATTTAAATGTAAAGCTTTTAAAGCAAGAATGGATTGTCCATTGTCAACTGGAGTATGAAAACTGTTACATAGCACAATCACAATATGATACTTACGAAAATTATTTACCATATCAATAAAATATTAAAGTTAGCCTCAATTACAGTTAAATAAAATAACTACAACCACAATATTGTTCCCACATGATGAATTCACCTCCATGTAACAACATATCTAGATCTTATTAATTAGTTATTTTATTGAACTGTTTTAGGCAATAAATAAATTTAATAAAATACAGTATGTCCACAAAACAACTAAACAACTTGTATTATTTTAGTAATTAAAATAATAATAATAATAATAATAACTTTTATTTTGAAATATCAGTGGCAATATGAAATTTTAATAGTTAATTTAACAACCCTTCCAACAGTGGGTTTTTAGATATATTTAATAATGGTGAGTTGGCATTTGTACAGATTGATGGTTTGTTTTCTTACTAGTGTTGGTAAAAAACGATGTTTAGTGGACATTTGTATGTTATTGAAACTATAATAATTCGAGCATCCAGTCATATTAAAAAAAAAAAAAGTAATAATTTGAAGGAATATAAACTTTTAGCCCGATGCACCAAATGAAACACTTTTATCATCGATCAATAGAAAGAATCCACACTGTATAGTTACACTGAAAGTTACGTTGATGGGTACTACATTTAATATTGCATCACTTGAAAGATTGTCTGATTATTTAATAAAAGTCCACATCATTATATACACTAGTGCTAGCAAGTAGTTTCGAGAACCATACAGCGGCATGCAGTAAGGCATACTGGTGGCACACTGTTGCAAGCTGGCAGAGAATGCGCTTTGGATGGTGGCGCCACTGCCACTTGGCGGGAATGTGGCGAACTGCGAGCACTGTTGCATTGACGTTCGGCACGTGCCAAAATGCCCGAAAGCGCACGCAGAGCGAGGTGTGGTGAAGGGCAGTACAGAGGCGTAGCGGACTGGCGGGTCACCAAGTCCGCTGCCCCGGGCTAGAGCAACTTCTCCTCCACCGAACTTGAGGTTCCTGAACTAAATGTGCAATCGTCGGTGCCTAGTAGTTGTCAGTTGATTAACTCCACATTGACGAATTGTTTAAGTCTTTCCAGGTACACGTTATATAACTCGACGTCGTTGTGGCCGGCACCCTGCAACACCCCATTTATACAACGATAACTATTCCTAACTTCATGCAATTCACTTAGCAAGCATACGAGGGCACCCAAGTCCCATCAACAACACCCAGCCCAATTCAAAATTGACTATTTAAAAATAACTTTTTTCTTCTATAAAAAAGAGTCAAATACAAAGTGATCATTAATTATTAAATGCGCCTACTTCACAGAATATTAAATTTGATGTTCCACTTCTAAGTTGAGTTTGCATTAAATTTTTTCTTTATAATAACAAAAAATGCAATTTGACAAATAAGAGTGGAATGTACCAAAATTCTGTTATCTTCATAGGGTACTTACCCGAACTTCGTACAAAGACGCAAACGAGTGAGACATTTTTCTTTACAACACGATGTGCGACTGCCTCACCGATTTTAAAAAGTTTTTGATTTTTCTGACGTTAAAATCAAAAATATTATGCAAGTCATTGTATAAACTTCAGCTATAAAATTTGCAGACACCAAAATATTTTTCCAATAGTAAGCTTAAAAAATGGTATATGGCACGTTTAATCCATTAACTATCACTCTGTATAACACTACAACTACCTTTCGAAAATAGAAAAAAAAAACTACAAATATGAATTTGAAATGATATTTCAGTTTTCCGTTATTTCGTTACAAATTTGTGTGGTGTTGGAAAAGGTGCAAATTTGATGATGATTTCTTGCTAAATGAATCGATTTGGTTAAATTACCTCAACCCATAGAGGTTCAACAGCTCTTGGGCACTTTTCAAAAATGGTAAGCCCATGGGAAAAGTCTATAACTTCGTCTTCAGTACCGTGAATAACTAAGGTTGGCGACATAACTTTGGGAACTTTATCAATACTGGAAAAAAATCTTGTTTCAAATTTGAGAATTTAGCTTATTACAAAGTTTTCCGATTGTTAACAAAAATATTTATCGAGTCTGGGCACCCACTCATAAACAAAAATCTATGGAGTGGGTGATTAATGCATACAAATACATAATGTATCTAAATAAATATCGGAACATTAATAGCATTAATGCTTGACATAGATTAAATGGCAACAAAGCAATTGTTAAAAATAGATGATACCAGGGTACTAAACTTCATTAAAAATATCTTCACTAACTTATGTTTCGGAATTCCAATGCAAAAAAGAATCATTTCCAAAGATATATAAAGAATATTTTGCACGCAAATAGATTTGTAAATTCTTCTCAAAGGCACAGTTGTCAAATCTACGAATGGTTTCAATAGGAACTTCACAGTTAAGAAAGTAAACCAGTTTTGTAAAAGGTAACTAATCTTCTTAACAAATTATTTATAAAGAAAAAATGGTGAAAAATGTTTATTTTGTTGAAATAGTACTGCAGAAATATAATCACATCGACAACTGCAACACATAATGTGCCCTGTTATTATGCAGCCATTGTGTGTCTACAATAAGAAATGTGAAAAAAAAGTGTTTTTTATTGTCGTTCTATTGTTTACTTATCTTACCAACAACCATTTAAACTCTATTTTTTATTAAGTCAGTCACTATTATTACTTTATCAACAACAAAAAAAATGTAGATATACAAGATACAAAATATACAAATGTACAAATGGTTAAAAATTAAAACAATAATTCAAAAAATTACAATAAAAAATCAAACTAAAAAAAGTTTTCGCGATAAATTGTATCATACAAAAAACTGCACGTACAATTGGGGGCACAACTTTTAACCGACCGACATGTCAAAATTCATTTACAGAGCTTTATGTAGAATAATTTTGGAAAAAACTGAATAAAAACCTCTTTAAAAACTTTTCGACGATTAATCAAAATATACTGGGGTGTATTTTATCAACTAATATTTATTTTAACATTTTTTGTTCCTTTTTTCAAAAAACGCTTAACTTATAATTCTTTGCGGATTGTTATGAAATATACTCAAACTTCGGCAATTGATTTAGGGTGCCGAAATAAGTCAAAAGTACAGTAGAGTTTCATTAATCAAAACCTCTTATAATCTGAATACTTTTGTATGTACGTATGACTTTATGCTGTTCCTTTAGTTAATGTTAGAGAGCAAATATAGCAAATATGTTATGTCAAATTTGCAAAAGACTTGGACTTAAAAAGTTCAAAAACAAATTATCATTACTTCAAACCTTAAAAACTAAGAAAATGATGTTTTTGTTTTTGGAAAAACTCAGTTAATTCCTCTACTTATCAACTGATGTTACAATGTTTTTGGAAGGTATGTCTAAGCTAACAGTGTCGGGTCCAAGTTTCATCCAATCCGTCATCTGCGCTGTAGTAATTTTAGATTAACAGGTGAAATCATCTACGATATCCGAATCTGAATTGGTCTGAATTGGCGAGACTTCTGTATAACATTTTTCAAACTCCTTGTAAGGAAGTTAAATCTCTCAAAAGTCTAAAAGGTTTATTTTCAATGAGTTGTACCAATTCCTTGTAAGTCGTAACATAATTTGAGGTTGGAAGTTTATCCTCTAGAAACAGTTTGCAGTTTCGCAGTGATAAGAACTCAAGTATGATTGCTGAGCTGCCAAGTTCGGTGACGTGTTTTCATCACAAATTACTCAAAAAGTTTTAATTTAAATGAAAATTTACCAACTACTTTGTTCTCGTCATGTCGTGAAGGTAGAAAATCTATATTTATAACGCTAGTTTAATTAATTATATAAATAAAATCTGGTCTGAATGCTAAATGGTCGGATATTCACATTAACCATTTTAAATGTAAAATTCTTAAATTTTCAAAGTCAAAAGGTTACCAGGGTCCTAATAATTCTTCATATTCAAAAATGCATTAGTTTGGAGTTGATTGGCAAAAATGGAATTATAAAAATTGCTTTGCATTTAAACGAGATGTGTTCAAAATTATTTACGCTATAAAAAGCAAAAGGTTAAAATAAGAGTAATAATGTTATTAACAACAAATACGGTACACAAACTGGTACGAAATTTCGGTAATTTCTTTTTATCAATAAAAACAATAAAAACAGTCATGAACGACTGAAAAAATATCAATTGGTCTTGTACCCGAAAGAAAGGGGGCATAATATAAATCTTGTGGAACTCCGGACCTCGTATTATGATAAAGAGACTTATGACCCTGACACTGTTTATCAAAAAGATAAGATTTAAATAATGATTAATCCTCTCTCTGATGTGGAAGATAAAATTAAACAATTTAAGCGGTCGAATAATACAAACAAGAAAGAGGCTAATGCTCTTCCTTGTTTAAGCATGATAACGTGAAAAAGAACAGACCATTTACAAAATTAGGATGGCCAACTCAGCGTTTAAGGGTCATAATCAGAATTCACCATCACCGACCTCGCAGAAAACTATCGTTTTTATTAATATAAATAGTTTTATATATAGATTTTTGTTGTTGAAAGCGACAAAATGTTAGAGATAATAGAAATGGTAATGAACGATCACCGGAACAGCCCGCATAAATCAATTCAATGACCCCAATATAATTGAAAAAGTTATCTTAAAACGTTATACTTTTACAAAAGTTGGCAAATTTAAAATTGAGTGTAAGTAGTTCGGTTATGGGTTCATACATTATTAATTTTTTTGAGTAACAGGTCCATGTTTATATTTTTGTCGTTTACAATTTTGCTAAAAAGATTTAAATGAGAGTCTATAATTATGTAAACAATCACTCCATCATTGTTTTAATCAACTTCTGCTTATATGGAAATTTGACCACGTACCTAAACACGTGGAATCGTTCATAGGGTACACGATGCAGTAGCGACATTTCAATTAATCTGAATTAATGCAAAATAAATATCTTAATACGATCAACTCAAAAACCGAATTCCTTTGTTTATTTTATTTTAAATAAATCATGACTACAAGTGATTTAATGAGGGATTATTTTATTAAGCGGAAAATTTGCGATTCAGTTACTAACAATAGTGAATCATTTTTGAGGTATGGATTACCGCTTTTTGTGCGTGTTATTTTCGGAATAGTTGAATAATTGAGCGGGAAGTATAATGCGAGCATTAAATGGAGAATTATTGATTGATATTGTGAACTATTGAGAAGTTAACATGTGTTATTTATAATCGCAAAACTTCGTAATCAGCATTAGGTGGTAACGAGGCCGTATCAGCAGTATCTGTATTGTCTGTTCGGCGTTTTAATATTGGCGAAATAAAAATGGAAAATAGCAAACTATAACGTGATAGGGCCTTACAAAAATCAGATTAATCAGGCTAGATTTACCTGGGAAAGGCATCAAAAAACCAGGTTCTCTTGGTATTAGGGAAGGCAACTCTCATACCAGACATCAAAGGAGAATGCAAAATAACAGCCCCTACTTCATAACGGGCAGCCAAATCAACTGTTGGAACGGTTCCGATGCTTTGGCCATAGAGTATAATATTTTCCGGGCTGATTCCGTAACGGGTACGAAGCGCTTGCCAGGCGGCGTCTATATCTGCATATAAGTTCTTCTCCGAGGGCTTCCCAGCACTGACTCCATAACCGGAGTAATCATAACTAAATATGTTACAGTTAATTCTTGAACCTAATCCTAGATAAAAACTGCTCATTTGTCCGAGATCGACGGCGTTTCCATGGGAAAACAATATAGTAAATCTGGCAGTATTACTACATCTAACGAACAAACAGGCAATTCTATTCCCTCGATTCGTCCGTGTGTAAAATCCCTCGACGTTTTCTTTTTCTCTTTCTGAGTATTGCCATTCTGCACGATCCGTTAACGTAAAACTACACTTTCCATTTTCATCAGAGACAAATTCGTAAGTTGGTTCTGGGGGTAAAAATGCCAATTTTGCTGCTATTCTGCTCGGGCAAGGTGGACAACAAAACAGACAACACAACTCACTAAAACTCAAACCGTTCATTTTTAATTAATACAACTCCAACTAAACTAAATTAACTTTTAAAACTAATATAATAATTGTTTATACAGCAATTAATCTAAAGAAACCTAGGTGCTCATTGTTGACAACGCCATTTTAAAGGCTTGTCCACAACCACCAACAGCCACACACAACCCACGATGTCATCTGTCAAAAATTTGACAAGCTGTCACTAGGATACACTTAAATACGCACGTAAAAACAATCCGCAACGAACACAAAATTATTTATTATGATTATCAGCTTAATCTCAAATAACAAAATTAATTTCTCACGCCGCACACCATAAATTTATTTTACGATAGATCGAAATTTACCTATGTAAATCTGCCCTTGCACAATTCACCAATCCCGAATTACCCGAATTCTAAGCACCAATCAATTCCAAGCAAATTAGGTGCCAAAATCATTCAAAATAATATTTAGAACTTCATTGCTTGGACATATTTATGAATTAAACACAAAACAGTTTATTACAGCAAGTACTTTGTACGCATTCTAACGCTAAACAACATTTAATAATGTAAAGCAGTGTATTCCACTCCTTACTTCAACTCACTCCCACCCATCAAAATATCGTTTCACGTTTCTGAGTTATAAAAAAAATACCAGAATTTTTATTCACCAAGAATTTTTAATATAATAGTAGTTTTACAAATTCTTATGAATTATTTCCAAATCCCATTTTTAGTGTCTTCTGCTGTGTCTGGAAGGCACTCTTGAGGAATATGGATATGGCGTTTCAGGTTCATCATCAGAAAAGTCATCTGGAATAGTTTTGATATGATGCAGATTATACAATTTTTTTTTAACCAACCTTCATAATAACTTTCAAACGTTGCCTCAGTTTCAAGATCGGTTTCTTCTTCGTCGGAAAATTCTGCGAATTAAAACAACTTGTAGTTCGAAGAAATAATATTAGTAACTTGTTTTCGATGTTAAGTTTATCATATAGATAAAATATTTTCTTCGCAACGCATACAGCAGTCATCTGATACGGTGACACTGCAGTATTTAACGGTTGATGCTTTTTTTAATATGAAAAAATTTTACTAGTACAAGTAAGATTAAAATTTTTGGTGGTTTAAATGTAATGCTACTACTATTAGTACCAGTTTTGAATTATGCATATCTATTTTTCTTCTTTTTTCAAAGCTAAATTGGGGATATTTATTTTTATTAAATTAGATAATTTACCTTCGATGAAATACAAAATTTGTCGGAAAAAGCTGTAAACAATACCCATATTATTGGCACTTGTTTTGGTTTTAATTATAACAATTTGGAAAATTTTACACTAGCACACTTTCGCGCCTCAGTTGTTGAATAAATTAAAAAGTAATGGAAGTTAATTCAATTAGTCATGATATTTAACCCATTTGATTGGTCAAAAGTTGTGCCTGCAATACGAGAACTCATTTTTTAAAATAACAATATTATCTGAAGTTTTCTTTTCGGTTCAGCTTTCAAGAAACTTTCCAAGTTGAATTAATTGGTTCCCAGTTCCAGGACCTTTACACCTTGCACATTAACATGAAGTTTTTAAATTGCGACTTGTATTTACTTGCTTTAATAGTCAATAATGTGAAGGAATAAATAAATATGTAACAATATTATTGAACGGCTTTATTAGCTCAGATTAAATAATACATAAGAAATAAACGAAACGAACAATGGAACAAAACGAAAATGAAACTGAACAAAGTGAACAAAACGAACAAAAAAAAAATTCAAAAAAGAACGAAACGAATTTCAAAAAAAATTAACGATGGAAACAGTTTAACTCTGATCCATCAGAAAAAAATCATTAATGCTGTTGTTGGAATCTTTCTGAATTGAATCGAAAATCGGTGCCAAATCCGGGGAAGTTTTGATTTGGGTAACAAACTCATTTAAATGTTGGTTTTTGTCTGTAACACAAAATTCAATAATAAATCATTATAACAACATAAAAGAAAACAATTACCCGCATCAGGGATGCTTAATAAAGCAACAACAGCTCTCAGTGCACTTCTCTTTAATTCATCTTGTTTTTCATATTCTTGTTTAACAGAGTTAGCTTTAACTTTCATGGTACAGGTGGCCTTTAAGGGCTCAACAAGTCTATCCAAACCTGAGAAAAGAATATAATTATCACAAAATTTATTAATTTGATCATATACTTACTTTGCAAAACTGCCCCTGGGCATATTTGCGATAATCTCGATACCATCAGGTATGTTAACATTTTAATATCATAATGATCTTTGAGGCCTAATTCCACGTGATTAATAAATTCGAATATGTCAATCCTGTCCAAGCAGGAATCCAGTAAAGTGTACATGCACTCAAATGCAGCCTTGCGCAAGTCTAAACCGTCATCCACGGTGTGTTTGAAAGGACCCATTTCAACTTCACGAATCAAATCACGCTGAAAACAAATACTCGTAATAACTACGCTATTACTTAAAAATAAAAATAAAACAAACAAACCTTAACATTAGTCTCGTGGTATAAGCGAGGCAAAATTGAATCCAGTAAATCTCGAATTAGCGAAGGTTTGTTGTGGGCAGCTGAGTTGAAAGCCACCAGAGCAACTCTTCGGACATTGAGATCAGGATCTTCCAAAGTGTTTAAAAATTCGCCAATGCACTGGCGAAGCAGAGGATCAATAGAGGCAGGTTGATCCGAAATAGTGAACTTGATGGCGGTCACAATCGTTGTCCTCATCAGGGAAGATTCAGAGCTCAGAGATTCTTTCAATTTTGGCAATAAATTTGTCGGATCAATCAAGGTGAGTTTGCCCAAGCATTCCGAAACCACATTTCTGGTGCCCTCTTCCTCGCTTTCGCAGTGTCTGAAGAGAGTCTCCCAAATTGCCGGGACGAAGGGCAATAGTTGTTGAATACCCTGTTGGGTTGATGACAAGCAAGCGATCACCTGAACAAAATACTTTCAACTTGTTTATAAAATTAATGTTGCTGTTAAAAATACCTCTTTAAGAGAGTGAAGCAACAAATATTGACGTCTTGGTTCCTCTTCATCTTCAGTCAAAATAAATGGAAGATATTGCTGCAAATTGCCAATTGCAATGCTACCCAAGGCATAGCTAGCTGCCGACTTCACTTCTTCGGACACAGCGAAAAATGCTTCTGAAATGATCTGATCAAGATTCGGGAAACTTGTGAGGTCTCTGTAATTACTGACTGTTAGTACTGCACAAACATTAAATAAAACTTACATTTCTCGACCGATTTCACCGACGACAAGAAGAGTGAAGATTTTCTGTGAATCATGGCGTGCTGTGCGGATTTCATTTATGAATTGTGGAACAATATGCAAAGCTGTATGTTGCATGGTTACAGTTATTGCAGCTACGCATTTAGCTAATGAATAATAGGCTTGCTTGTGGATAACTATATCCCCTGCACCTACGCCCTGACTAATACTTATGGGATGAATCAAGAATTGTAGCAAGTCATTGTAAGATAATCCAGGCAAATTGCACTGGACGAGAGTCTTAAAGAAGTCCAACATTGAGTTCAAAGCAGATCCTGAAAAGTATTTCTAGCAAAATGTAATAGACAAATTGATAATTATACCTTGCAACAATGGTGATTTGACCAACACCAAAATCTGGGGGAAAATATTATTTGGAAGATCTTGCAACGCACGAGGATGGAATTCGGCGATTGACTTCAAGATGACCAAAGTGTATTGCGCAATATGCAAATCTGATTCGTCAAGTAGAGGTGGCACTTCGACTATGATGTGATGTAGCAAGTCCACATACATATAGATATGGTAATTTTTGATTAAACAGTCGATCAATTGTAAAGTGCTCAATTTCAATGCTCTTTGATTCTTTCTCAAAAACAAGCCCAAAATAGGAACAGCTTCATTCTAAAGAGACGATTTATAATTTACGATTTAACAAAAGTTAACATATTTACCAAAATTGGCAATTCTATCCCCAAAGGAGAGCCAGCAATTTTAGTCAAAGCTTTGACTGTAGTCAACCTTGTGATTTCATTACGTAATCTATCAAGGAACAAAGGAAGACAAATATGCAATTCACTCTGAAGGTGATCCCCCAAGTTGCAGATCACTTGTCCCATTGTAGAAATGGCTTTTTCTTTAACTTCCTGGTCAATGTCGGCAGTTTTTAGTCTCATCAAGGTACACATATAGATATCCTTCACGAATGGTGTGAAATCAAAATTTGATTCTGTATTCAAAGGTCGAATTACTTTAACCAACTCTTTCAAAACACTTAAAGCTTCAGCTGTGATTTTATAGAAACTATCACCGACGTTATTAATAACCGGTGGCAGAATAATGGTTATATGGGGATGAAATACTTCAGGGGGATGAGATGTTAGTAGACAAAATATAAACGACAATCCGTCGATTTTCATGTTGCTACTACCATTCTTTTCACTTAGCGAAAACAATATTCCAGGCATAAGATCACCAATATGGTGTGTCAAAGCTCCAGGTAACACATTACATAATTCCTTCAATAACTGGAAACAATCTTGACGCGTCTTCATGCTCTTCTCTTTCATTTGGGTTTGAACACCCTTAACAATCATTGGAACTTGTTGCTGAAGCAAGTATATAGGCATCTCTTCTTGCTCCATTGAATTAGGATCAATATTCACATTGATCGTTGACTTAGTTTGTCTTAACAGGGCGATATAAGCGCGGAAAATGTCAGACTTTACATTCTCTTCTCTCTCTAAACCGAACAAATAAGTGTCAGCAGAACGAAATTAACAGTGGTCTTGCTGAATGAACCAAGTCGGATTTTGTTTACTTACTAGGACTAACACTTTATCGACACTTTTCTCAGCAGAGTGAAATTAATAATAATCCTGGTAAATCAACAAGGTCAAACTTTGCTCACTACTTTATCGACCTTTCGATCTAAAGCTTGAGCGTTTTCATATTTAGTATGTGCACGAATTTATTCATTAAAGATGATTAAGACTAATTATTAGTTTAGATATTTGCATATTTTTTATATTTTCCGCCTTTCAATAACAATAATATTAATAATAATTATTATTAAAAAATATATATACAAAAAATAAATAAATAAAAAAGATGTATGTTGCCAAAATTATACATCAAATATAATTTAATACAAGATCATAAACCGTACTATCAATATACACTTACTAGTTATTTGGAAAACGATAACTATAAACTGTATTGGGACAGAACTGTTTTAACCAATACACATATCGTCGGTAACAGATCTGATATAATTTTATTTGATAGACAGAACCGGCAGGTATATCTTTTAGATTATGCTGTGCCAAATTGACGCAACCTCTTACAGATCTATAACAAAAATTGACAAATGTTTTACAACTTTTTGTCGCAATTAAAAATTTATCTAATAAGTAAGTTATTTCAGCTACGGATATAGAAACCAAGTCTCTAATATGTAATACCGGGTCATTATAAATGTTTGTAGTCAAAGACGGCTGTCAATTGTTGAGAAAATATTGTCGTTCAGTATTAATAATTATCAATTTTATAGGGAAAAGTGTTTTTGACTGTTGGCTGTTTTGATTACTAATTGTTATTAACGCAAGATTAAACTACTTACTTTATTACAACGTTATAAACAACCTGTTTTTAAGTAATAAGCGCACTATTTTGTTTAAATTAATTATTCAAAGAATATCACCTCCAATTCAGTATAATGACAGATCGTGTGAATTGTCAAAAATAAACAATCTGAATCATTAAGATTATACAGCAGCAACAAGACCATTTGGATTTGTTTTGACAGCTGCCTTTGACTACAAAACATTTATAATGACCCTGCATAAACACCTTAACTTTAAAAGAAAATTTAATTGTTGAAATTCAAAAGGCGAAATTATTATGCTTATGTTATATAGACAGTCAGAAAATTTCTTAACATTGATGACTAGCACCACATTTGGACTGCGTCAAAATGATAATTCCAGTGCGGTGGTAATTATGCTAGATTAAGAGTAAATCATCATTTAATAGCAATATCCGGCCCGATGCCCATACTGGGTGGTGGTGAGTTTAACCGATCATAAAAATTTTAAGTCACATTTAACTGGTTTTATCTTAAATCGTGAGATCAGCACAGAATATTTTTATTTTTGTCTGTATTATTTAATAGTAATAATAAATTGAATAAGCTTTACCTTTAAATCGTGAGATCAGCACAGGTGACAAGACTCTGTAGAACTCCGACAGTAATTCATGGCGGGTGCAGATGATTGATTCCAAGCATTTTGCTGCAGAGCGCCTAACTTTCCAACTCATGTCATCATCATCACTATACTCGTCGTTTTCCTCCTCCTCCTCATCATCATAGGCGCCCATAGTCTTGTCGTCGCCATCTTCATCATAGTTGTAGTTAGGGTCATGTGTCATGTAGTTGAGGCACAATTCAGTTATCTGGAAAAAAATTACTTAGTAACCGCAGACATAAATAAAATAAAAAATAAATACAGCACTGATTCTGGGAGTGATTTCTTTAGGACATCGGTTGATAAAGCTCTCGAAAGCTTGAAGACAAAATTCTCTAGTCTCGTCGTCATCTACGCCGCTCCACATCTGAATGAGGGGTACGAATTTGTCAATGTGTTCACCAAACTTATGGCCAGATTGTCGGCTGAAAAGAATTTGTTAAACTGGGAATGCCACAGATAATAGAACATACCAGACTGCAGCGATGCATTGCACATAGGTCCTGATTTGAGAGTTATTAGTATCAGTTCTCATTCCGTTGTACAGATGTTCGATAAGTTTGTTGTATAAAGCATTATTACAAGAGAGAACTAAGTTACTGCAGGCACAAATGGTGCGCTTGCGCACTGCCTGACGTTGTGAACACAATTGGGGCAGAAGGGCATTTAAAATTGAGCTATGGTAAGATTGAAGAACATTTCCGAAACGATACAATAAATCAGTTACAATGTCTAAAGCTTCCAATTGGACAGAAACATCATCCTGCTACAAAATTATAACAATAGAAGCAATTTTTTTCATATAAATAACTTACTCGTTCGATGGCTGTAGTCAATCTGCCAGTGATTCTTTTGCAGATGTTCCCTGATAGGCCTCCTGGAGCTTGTGGCAATTCAGCAATTACTGTTTTCAGTCCTATGCTGGAAATATCTCTCAACTGTTCTTTGTCAGAAACCATGTTGCTGCAAAGTGCTTCCACTATGGTTTCGACTTGAAATTCTTTCACTTTATTGACGAGGGGTCCCAAACTGCAGCGATAAAATTGTGTAATTTAAAATTTATATATATGATCAATTAATCACAAGAATAGTGTAACTTACCATTTAACAGCGAGATTTTGAACCTCTCCATTTTTGTCTTCAAGAAGTTTCAACAGCATACGAACAACTTTCCGTTCAGAATCATCATCTAATTTTATACTGTCTTTCTGTAGTTCAGCCATTAAGTCATTTGTGGCCATGAAACGAAAGTCTTTATCAGAAGATTGCATCTGAAATGAGTCGATCATGTGGAATTATAAAAATTTAGATAAAAAAATGAACTAACCTTCTCCAGAAGATTTGCAATTTGGTAGGACACACTAGCCATTTCGATTGCGGCTTTTATTAAATCATTAATGAGAAGAATGGTTCTTGAAAAGATACAATGTTAAATAAATCAGTTCCTAATTGTAACACAGGACTTATATGAGCATTTCATTTATTTTATAGGTTAGCAGTTGAAACGTAAATATATTAACTATGCAGTATTCTTTTTTCATAAAATGAATTAACTCATGAAACACGATTGTTATTAGATGGTGAAAATCAATTAGTAGTTTACAACAACAACACTAATATCACCGATATTGCAAAATTTGGAATTTTATTATTCACTTGCATATATCAACCCAGTACAATAAACGTCAAACTTCAAAGGCTGCTACTGCCATTACTGCCAACTGTACATATATTTTTACCCTGACCCAAAATGATTTGACAAAATTCATTTTTATTTATCCATAATTATCGTTTTACTGAACATCATGATAAAAAATCTTAATATTTGTTTGTTCCAATTAATTCCTTGTTAATAACAATCAAACTGATGCGTTTAACAAATCAAATAAACTAATTTTTTTTCAACACCTATAAATACTGTTATTGAGAATTTAGTTCACAAAATAAGAGTTTATTCTTTAAATGGCATCCCACAATTTTTGTATTTTTTAGTTGTACTAATCATATTGCTAGGACCAAACTTTTTTTTTGAATAACCACCCCAGGAGTTTGTTTTATTTTGGCGAATGCCCTATAGAGGTCGTAAAATATCAACGTCAACAACGCATGCAATAGGTTTCAGGCGCACAATTTAAAATTAATATTTTCTCAAACGTTTAACAATTTCTGAAAGAATGTATTTGCCAACTCAGTAACGCCAGTATTTTCAATTTAAGTACCGAGGAAACAAAATTTATTCTTATTAACGTGTCTGTTCTTTCAACAATGTGTATCTTCATTTCATTTTAAAAATGCAGAAAATAGTAGTTATGTAAATTATTAAAAATTTGAACCTGACTTTGGCAAATTTGGGCTTAACATAGTTTGTCTTTGTGGTACATATATATATAATTAAAACTTACTGAAGATTCAATAACGTTTCAGCATCAAATCCATCTTGGTCACGCATAGGTAAAATTAAGTTTTCATAGCCAAACGCAATGACCATTTGTCTTACGACTGGTTGTCTTAATGGAGGGGGTACGGGTTCTTCTTCCTGAACAACCTGTTCTTCTTCTATTTCAGGTGCTTGTTCTTCCAGAATAACTGCTTGATCTTCTGGAAAACCTGCTTGTCTTTCCAGGTCTGCTGCTTGACCGGCGTTCGGAATTTCTTCCGGGTTATCTTGATTTGGATTATCCATTTATCCAAATTTATATTTCAATCACAAAATCACAAAAATTGTAATTTAATTCACAAAGGACGAATCGAACCAACTTGGACCAACTTTCCTAAAGAAGTTACCAGTATTTTATGACCGACTCTTTGTGTTCTTATTTGTCCAATAAGAATCAACTGACGCAATGGTTTGAACCAATAAGAATCAAGTTACATATCACGTGATCTAACTCTTGTAAATGATGGCCTTGAGTAAGCCGGGTAGCAACAGCCATCGAAGATTAAAATACTGAGTGTGAATCGATAACTAGATCATGGTAGCCATATTGTTTTAGAAAAAATATTAAAGAAATACAGGAAATTGATTGCATTACAAACAATAAATTAACAACAATAATTATTAAAAATGCTTGCTAATTATACAAAAGCTACAATATAATGAATTTGTAACAATTATCACAAAATATTGGTTAGTATAGAATCGATACGTGGGTTTTCTTATTTAAAATAAATAATTAAGAATGTTAATTTGTCACTTACGCCCTCAAGTTATCACTTTTTAACAATTTTATACTAACAAATTAAACAATTTTTCAAGAGCTAAAACAGAAGCACTCTTACCTTCGAGAAGCTGGAGCAAAGAGGAAGACGCTTAAGTATGTTCGGACAGTTTCGCTTGGGCACGATTTCGAGGACCAATGGGAATTTTTTTCAAAAGCGCGCTAATTTATCATTTTTTTAAATTAATACTCTTAATTTTATATTTTTTTATAATTGCAGCAATGTGTTTTATGTTTCATAACTAAGATCTTTTTTTGTTTTGTTTTCGTTATCTGCTGTCGTATTGTGTAGGCTATAGCTACATCACATTAATCTGTTGTAAATAGGTAGTCTCAATTTTTTTTTTAAATAAAAAAATATATATACCTATATAAAATCTATAACGTTACTTCAGTTCTTGTATAAGATAATCAATTCTCACTTATGATTGTTAATCATTTATTCAGTATCAATTTCCTTAACTCGGTAATTGTTAATTCCTCCAGAATCGACAAAAAATAAAATAATACTCATATTTTTTTAATAAATTAAGAGTGGTAGGCACTTTACTGCTAACTTATATATATATATCTATATATATAGTATATATACCCAGATGTATAAACCAACTTTAGTCGAACTTTTCCAAGGTCATATGAATAGCTCGACTACGTTAAGAGTTTAATCGGATAATCCACTTTATTCGCGTGTATTGTTGGTTATCTATTCTGAGGGGTAATAAAACTTAAGTAACTTTTAAATTTTTATTTCACTTTTTCATTACAGTAAAACAATTTTTGTCGAAAATATAACAATTCTTTATTTACAATAGGAAAATACAGTAATACAGTTTCAAATTTAAAATATTAATCACTATCACTATAAACAGCCGTTTTTGTGTTTTTTTCAATATTATGAATATTTTCTGCCATATTTAAATGGAGATAATCCGATCTCTGTCGTTTTCGAGACTTAAATATTTGCCATAACAAAAGTAAAGTTATTAAAACACCATTAATTATTAACATTACAAACACCCTTATATACCACGTGTTTGAAGTCATTATGGAAGTTGCTGAGGTGGGGTAACAAGAAAATTCACTATTTGAAATTGATACTAGAGTAGCGTCTGGAAAACACTCTGTACACTGGTAATCTACTGGACCAGTACACTTTCTACAGGTGTAGTGACAAGGCGAACACTGATTGTTGTTATTTTCTTCATGCTGAGGATTTTTTTCATTTACGACCGTCAAATTGTAAAAGCCTTCAGGACATGTTGTTAAACATTTACCATTGAATAAAAATAGGTGCGAAGTGCAGCCTGAAAGCACATTAATATTAACAATACTTAAGCAATAAATAAGGTAGCAAAGAACTATAAGAAATGTTAACAGAATAAAAAAAATCTGACAACAATTTTAACACAAAATTAACATGCATTTTAATTGGCAAATGGGGGAAAAGGAACTTACCTAAGCAGTTAAGTTTCCTGTAGCGAAATACTGGCTGATGATTTGGAAATAATCTACTATGAAGTCATTTTAGCCACAATTTATTATTCTTTTATAGTTTACAAACAGTTGATGTACATGTATTATAACAATATAATTTTAGTTATTAGCAAGTCCGTTGAGAATGTTGCAGAAATAAGCGAGTTTGATTAAAAACGGCCAAAGGATTCGTCTTTGGTAATAAATAAAAATCTCAACAGAATGGCTAAAGACTAGGCCATGAGGACTAAAGAATTTTTCAAAATATCTAAGACTAAAGTTAAAAATACAGTTAAAGTACAGACATTTACTACATACAAACACTCATTCATTCATTGAGCTGATACTCATACTGAGTATTCAATCAAATCAACATGATAAAATTAAGGCATATTAAGTAATTTACTTACAATATAATTATCAGACAAATTCTCAATGTACATAGGTACCTTAATAGTAATGGTGAACTTGTTTTCAGGAACTACTATTAAAAAATTAATAACATAATAAAATATAAAAATGAGTCTTTCAAGTTATGTACAATAATTAAATAATCACAGCTAATATTTACCATTGCATGTAATGTAGAAAAATAATCCAAAACGTAAAACATATCATTTCTATACCACCTTTATTGTATTTCCGTTTTCTAAAAGTATTGGTACTTTTGTAGGTTGTTAGGTAATTGCACTTATATGTCGAATAATGCGGTACAGTTCTGCGATTACCTTGTCCTTTTTCATAACATCTACTTACTACTTACTCTCAAATTTGGCACATACATCTTAATATTACTTGAGAAATACTGGTATGTTTTCAAAAAAAAAAAAAATAAAATAAAANNTAATCACAGTGTACCACAGACTTGAGGTACTTTGTCAGCTAAGTACAAAGTGATTAAGTACCGAATATTTGCTAGTAACTTTAAACTTGACTTCACTGGACTCGAAAACAAATTGTAAAATGTCTGCTAGTTGTAAAACAATAAAACTGTACAATAGATAAAAATAAATATTTCATAAACATAACAAAATTCACTTAATATGATAAAACATGGGTGATTATATTACGTTTTAAAATTCAATTAATTGAATAATTTTGAGTATGAAGGTAACATGTATAATATTGAACACTTTAGCTTAAAAAATATATAAAACGTTGAGATATCACAAAATAGTACTACTAATCTAAGCGTATTTAGTCTATGTAATCTTTCGCGAATATTATGATAAACTATTCGCAAAAAATTACTTATAATTACTAATTGTACTAAAAAAAATATATTATTCAGAAAAACGTCTTTAAATATATGTCGTGTGACTTTACATTTATTTTTTCGTGTGTCTCTGTGAAAATTGTTGTCAGAATTTTCTTTGCCATGATTTACTGTTGAATGAATACAATGAAGTTCGTATGATTTCTTTACACTATGAAATTCAGTGATATTATTTTTAATATGGCAAGACTTGATCCAAATGTTTAAATACAAGTTAAATATGAAAATTAGTGAACTGAAAGCATATATTAATAGGACATAAAGAGTGTCTTGGCAGTTATATGAGGACGTGCAGCACATAATTATAACAATACACAAACCTAAACATAAGCGGCCATTCGTTTTTAAACAGCCGGACGTACTTTTCTCTTGCTCCTCCACTTCTAAAATATCCTTCCTGATCTGTAAACGCCAAAAACAAAAACATTAACAAATCAACATAAATAAATGAAATTACCTCGGCATCATCGACTTTCAGCGAATTTGCGGACGCATCTTCGATAGAGTTATGATCGATTTCTTCAGGATATATATCGACTATGGAAGAGTGGTGCCCAGTAGTATCTTGCTTAATATCAGTAGCTGGTGGAGTTGCTGTCCCATACAAGGTCAAATCCCATGCAGAAACATTTGCTGAAAATTCAAAACTCATGCATCAAATCGTTCAAATTATTTTAATTTTAAATTAGTATGAACTGCATGTCTAATAAAAAAAAAAATCAAAAAAATTAAAATAAACCGTATTATAATTTAATTACCCAATTTTCCTTTAGGAGAACTGGTGGTTGTTAGATAAGTCGTTAATTCAGTAGTTTTAGAAGTAAAAACTTTGGCATTACGATTTGAATTAATATCACGACTTTTTTCTTTTTGTTTTTGCATTTTTTTAAATGATTCGCGAGGTTTAGATAAATCTCTGGAAGGAATCATGACTGGATAAGTTATTGTAATGTTTTTAACGAACTTTAAATACTGCTTAACGCTTTCTTCTGAATTTTTATATTTGCTGCTATTTATTGCATAAAAATATGGAGAAAACTCTGTAGTGGTTTTAGTTACTTTTCTATTTTTTGTGTAGTTAATATTAGTAACATTCGGTACATAATATTTAGGAGTCGTGTTTTTCAATTTTGATTTATACAGTGATTTTGGAGGTTTACTGGTTGTCATAGATTTTTGTGTATTTTTATTTTTCTGTTTTTTCGTATTTTTCTTTTTAAATACGGTATTATTTTTTGTTTTATTAACTTTATTTGATTCTATGTTATTAGCTAAAGGAGGAAGAAATGATTTAGTCCCATAAAGGACCAAAGACCAGTTCTGAAGTGTAGCTCGACCTGAAAATTAAATATTTATGTTACAATTGTTAGTAACCCAATCTCTACGTTTTGTTTTAGTATTATTAGTAATCATAAGTAAAGCGTGAAACTCACCAAGAAGACGTCCATCATTATGTATTTCTAATTGCCAAGTTCCAAACGGAGTTTCACCCCATGAATGTACAGACATAAAAGGCCAATGAGTAAAGCCTATTCTGGAAGTATCATGAGCCCTATGAGCTAATAAAGTGACTCTAGTACCCATTGGTGAAGTCAACTGGATATTTAAATCACCCCGTCTTTGGGAGAAAATAGTTAATTTAGCTTGAACATGTTCTAATACTTCCACTCCTTCACATTCTTTTACTTGTAATTGTAATACTACAACACTTTTGGCAGGAATAGGCCTAAAAATGAAGTAATTTTTTTTTCTTATTTTTCCAATTCTCACGTTTACCTTTGGACGTGAGGTGCAGTAATTTCACATTTGTGTTGTTCAGGCACTGTAATCCAATTCCTAGAAAGCTGGACCATTGCGTAAGCATCCATGAGACCATAGCCAAAACTGTGTGAGACATTTCGACCCACTCCATTAGTTTGCCAGTCAGACGCTATTAAATTCTGAGGTCTCGCTGTTCGTACTACAATATGTTGCATGTCTCTCCATGTTAGATTTGGATTTGCTTCTAACGCTAAAGCACAAATTCCAGCTGCCAGTGGAGCTGAAGCACTAGTTCCTGTGTGGCTACTAGTGCAGGAATATCTTAAATCTGTGGTAACGACTTGTCTTTCACCAACAGCTCCACTGCTGTAAGTTGAAGCTAATGTAGAACTACATGCTTCACTATACCAAGGAACATGTCCATGTTCAGTCGCACTAGATATAGAAAGGCTATATATAGAATTCGTGTAACCATCACAATTGCAATTATCATGATCACGACCTCCGTTTCCCGAGGCCCAGACAAAAATCGAACCTTTACCGTTTCGTCCCTAAAGTAAAATCAAGATCTAATCTTCGAAATCCTTTTAGATGGATAGACTTACTTTTGTAACTCCTTCGATAAATGCTCTAGTAGCCAGTTCACCTGGACCATCCACAGTTTTTCCATCATCGTCGGGTCCCCAGGACGCGCTATAAATATCAATGTGATGTGGATTGAGACTTAATGATCTAGCTTCAACTGCGTCCGTTACATCCCCATCCAGCATCCTCACTCCACCCACTTGAGCTCCATGTGCTACACCCAAAGCACATACTGAATTGTTACTGGTGGCAGCTACTTCACCAGCACATCTAGTTCCGTGTCTGTTTGAGTCTATCATATCATATCTTGGACTAGGATCTGAATCGTGACTATTGACGTCATACGAAGCCATAGGATCCTGAAGATCCATGATTGAAATTTAAGACATTCTATATAATGTGAACACTTACATAATTTTGTACTAGATCAGGATGGTCTTTTTCTAGACCATCGTCTAAAATCGTAACAACTGCACCTTTCCCCGTTATTCCTTCCAACCAGGCTGGAATAACGTTCATGTCTAATCCGTTTCCCCTATTCTAAAAGGAGAGAAATTACATAATGAGTTTTTAGCGATTTGCAAAAGTGGAAAAGAAAATAACCTTGACTTAATCTTACAATATCAGAATGTTTTCACAAATTTTAACAATACAATGTTTAAGATTAAATTTTTTTTTCTAAAAATGTTATTTCAACTGTGGTTTTTTTCAGTAATTATTTCTAAAAGTTGTAATAGAGAGTTCTTGAATGAATTACCATATTTTCTCAATTTTCTGTAGCAGTAGCAAGGTTACCGCTATAGAATTTTTCATATTCGATTAAAATGTCCCCTGTCCCGTATAAATCTCATATGGGACGTCAAAAATTCCGCTTCTTAACTTTTGAAAAGACCAATATATGTATTGGGTGTAAATGAAATATAGCATAAACCTTATTTGAATACAATAAGTCCGTATAATTTTAAACAAGCAGTGATTCACACAGCTAGAATTATTTATAAAATTGAAAGGAAATATATGTCTCTTTTTTTTCTTTTTGACTTTTGAAACAAAATGTTCCGCAGCCAATGCGTTTGTAAAAGTCCATTCTATAAATTTTTATTAGCTTCACCGAAAATGACTAAGCTTTTTTATTTTAAATGGGACACATCTATGTATTTTAATATTTTTGGGTCGTGCCTAAAATCTGAGTGCAATTGTACCCTTGAAGCGCCTTTTTTTACACTAAAAACATTTTTAAATTTAAAATTTATTTTTAAATCAAATGTGCCATAAGTCACATAAATGATTTTTGATGACGAAATAACATTTAATTTAATAAAAATAACAAAATCTAGTAGCAGCTGTTCATCAGTCAAGCTCAGAAGTTTGCAAACATATATCTTATGGGATTCTAGAGACCATGTAATAAATTTGAAATTAAAATATGTTGTAAAAAACCGTGGATACGCAACATTTGACAAGAGCACATGCATTCTGTTTCACCAAACACTGAAATGAAATTCTGAATACTATCAGATTTTTAATCAGTTGTGGCGAAATAAATTGAGGTAGCAAACTGGCACAATGGTAACATCTTCAGTTATTTTCTTGTTTTTTATAACATATTTTAATTTTAAACTTATTACATGGTCCCCAAAATCCTATAAGATGTATGCGATGTGTATAGTAAAGATGAAAAAGTTGATTTGCTGTTAATTAATTTAATTTAATTTTATTTAATAACATTAAAATTGCTTTAAGTTGATCAACTCATTTGTTATTCTTATAAATTTCAATAAATTAAATTTTTATGGTAGGTATTTCGAATTTGTGGATTATTAACAGTCAGTGTCAGGTATTCAAAATTAAATTTTGTATATTTCAACTTTGGACCAAATGCCAAGTTATGCATATACTCCTAAAAAAAGGCGTTTTAAAAATATGAGTGAACCATCGTGGTTCCACCATTTGAAAAAAAAAGTAAATTTGAAAACTGTGTAAGAGTTTTCGCAAGAGCTTATAGACGAATTTATACGTAAAATTTGACACGTATTTTTTTATATTTACATTGGTCACCGAAATCAGTTTATGCAACTTATACCACACCACAAATTTTTTAGCGTCAAAAAGGCACTTTACGGACACTGTTGCTCTAAATTTCATGTAGAATCTAAAAATATAAAAATACATAGATTAAAATTTAAAATAAAAAAGTTCTGTTTTTTCGGCGAAACTAAAATGCTAAAAAATGATCATGATCAACGTTTTGACTGTTGAAATATATATAAAGAAATATGTAAGGTTGAGTCATATTTCGTTTACACCCAGTACATGCAAATTTCTTCTTGTAGATCTTTTGGGTAATGTCAGAGGTACGAAAGCAATTCCTTTACGATTTAATCAGGAAGTCTGTCATAATGGATTTATTTTTTCATCTTTCATGAAATCACCTGTTACTGATAAAAAAAATCGTTAAATTTTTTTAACTTACTCTGAAGTCTATAAAAAGATAATTTGAAATATATCGATCCCCATAGACATGAAGTGAGTTGGGGAATCTCCATTTTTTTGATTTATGAATCAATTTTAAGGAAATTTACGACACTATATGTAGCCAATAAAAATGAAAAAACTAAATACTCTAATCAGATATTTCTTCAGTAGTTCCTTTTTTTATAGCAACATGGTAGGGCACTGTTTCATTAAACTGTTT
The DNA here is from genome assembly GCA_004193795.1 of Asbolus verrucosus. Lineage (NCBI taxonomy): Eukaryota > Metazoa > Arthropoda > Insecta > Coleoptera > Tenebrionidae > Asbolus > Asbolus verrucosus. Next base: position 37,266 of record QDEB01109487.1, on the reverse strand, counting down.
GTTTCTTAAGGCCGGTTTATACACTATAGGTCTAATCACGGCCAAGTCAAATATTAGAACATGCATTTTGTATTGAAGTATTACATTATGAGGCATGGTCAAGTCATGCTCTGGTCAAATGACCTCGCTCTTTCTGGCGACGAATATTTGAGCGAACCGAGACTGTGGCGTCTAAGCAAAAATCGCAAGTCACAGTCAAATCAAACCACTCATATTGGTACGATAGTGAAGTTGTTTCGCAGTTTCGCAGAGAATGGATGAAGAATTAATAGAACTCTATAACAGAGCTCTATAATTTTGCAGACAAGAGATATTCGGACAACGTGCACAAGAACAAGTTATGGATCTCATTTAGCTGAAATATTATATAAAGATACAGAGGTCCTTCGACATCCGAAAGTATTGAAAAAATTTCGTTTCGTAATCCAACCAAAAGTTTTTTGAATAAGATGAAAAACTCTCCTTTTCTTTTTCGGTGCACATTTAAGAGATGAACCCAAAAGTCCCTACGCCGTTTTCTTCGCTGAGATTTACTGTTCCCTTCTTCTTCGTCTAAAATGCAAGCCATTATGGCTATATCCTTAGTGGAAAACTTCCATACATTCCTTGAACGAGACTGATAGAGACTGATGCTTGACCGCGGCAGTGTGAATGGTCCGTCGAAAAACCTGACCATGATCATGCCACGACCTGACCGTTACAAGACCCAAAGTATGACCTAGCTTTACCAAAACAGACTTATTGTCAAAACATTGTTTTAAACTATTAACTAATCCTAAATCGGCAACTGGGAGTTAAAAATTTCCATGTAATTTTTCGGTGTTTATATGGAAGGGAAGGAACAGTACTTCCGAATTCCTAATTTTATCAAAATTACAAAAATTGAAAAATGTATAAGGTGTCACGTTTAAATTTCAAGTTGCAGTTATTAATATCAGAATCTGATACATCTTACTAACATTTTTAGTTATTATGTATGTTGTACCATATTTAATTAAATTCGATTTATAAAAAAGGCCATGCATTTGGTTTCTGATACATTCGATATGTGTCTCATGTTTATACTTTCTAAAGTTGGCAACCCAACTACAGTTACAGTGTTATTGATGTAAGTTTGAAAATTATTATTTTTGAACTTTCTATGAAAATTGAATTAATAATTTACCTACTATTGGTTATAACAGACTTTCAACTTTGTATCCTTTTAGAAGTTGAAATAAAAAAAAGCATAACAATCCTTGGGATTTTCTTGCGTCATAAGATATTTTTTTAAAATTCATCCTTATTTATTTTATTTTATTTATTATATTTTAGGAAAAAAATGCCACCCGTAGTTTTTCATTGTTGCTTTAGATTAAAGCGAAATGGAGAATTGTAAAACTTACCAAATACCACATACTGGGCCACTTGGGGTCAGAATCTTGCAGTCTCAAATCTCTTTTGACGCGTTTCCGGGCCTTTTGTTGTTGTGACCACTGCACTCTCGTGTCGACTGCTAACCTGGCTCTTCTTTCTGGATTCATTATGAGTGATCTTTTAGCAACTCCACTATGCGTGAAGAGATAGTAATCTTCGAATATCTGTAAAAAAATGGTTCAGTTAAAAACAATCTGATCGGTAGGACAAAGTTTATATTTAGCCGAAAGAGAGTGGAGCTTTGATTAGACTTCGAAAGTAATTAAAATGCTAATATTGTCATTAAAATGCTTCGAATCTGATTCAATGTTTGGTGAAGCTCGATCCGAAGAGCCGGGTTAGTTAGTAGTCGCCTTAAAGTTAGTATTATTTCTGCATTTAGAAAGGGACTGCATCTTCCGTTGTGTGTCGCTTCACGCTTTGCGTTGTTCATCCCGGTCTATTGTTCTCAACGTTTTGCTCTCATATTTCCTGGAGGATCCCTTGCAAGCACCTATTCACTTATTTGTAAAGGAGTTCTTTAGATGAAAATCCGACCCAATTAAATGAAATCTTGAATTATACCTCTTTATTGTGTCTTTCTAGAAAATTGCTTTAGGAAAACGCATATAATTTGAATCCAGATGTTTAAGGAACAAAAAATAGATACAGCATAATAGGTACGAAGAAATTTCCTGAGCATTATGGCGGTGTGGATGGATACTGTTAAACGATATAATAAAATGCTGTTTCCGAAAAGGTAAATCTATTTAATTATTCAAAAACTTCCTGACGTGCGCATCAAACTATTCTCCAACATTATAAATGCAAATTGCATTATGTAAAAAAATTAATGCGATTTTGAGCTTAACCGATTACAGGGCGAGCTGACAAGATATTGTGACAGCCTAATTAGCCAACAGTTTAACCTAAACCTCGCCGAGCGAATTGCGAGCGCCCCCAAACTCGAGTGCGGCATGATTTAGAAATGGCAAAAAATTGTGTTGGTCGATGGGATGATGAGTCATCGTTTTTGTAATGCAGTACACCCCGTAAATGAGGTGCAGTTGAGAAATCCGCCAGGATTGCCAGAAAGATCTCATTAAGTTAATGAATTTGCCGAATTGAATTTTCTCTTATGTGCTCTGAGGTTGAAATGTTTTACGTTGGCACGATTATTCGAAGCACAAAGCACACGTTATTTTCAAAATGCCCTTGTTTTATCCACGTTTGCGGAAACGTGCGAGAAATGTCACTTTCGATCCAACCAGCGTTCCGACGCTGTTTCATCCCAAACATTCTCTTATTAGGGTTGTTGCGGCAACACGACATCCTTCTTCTAGACTTCGGCGGTTCATGTTATCGTCTTAAACATACCAATTAAGCTCATCTGATGGCATTAAACCGCCAAATCCCCCGTATTAAAAATACACATTCCCCTGAATTTACAGAAAAATGAACCGGAATGAATATACAGCGAGCACGCCGCTAAATTTATACTAAACAACTTTTCAACTATTTCAATGGACCTAAATCCAAACTTTTATGGAACGCCCATCGAATTCTTCTGAATAGACGTTCCCGGCGGTTTATAAATTTGATACCACAACAATTTTTAGAATTTATTTTCATCCACAACCCCTAATACTAATCTTGTCTTACTCGTCTAAAAAGCAAATTTAAACACTACTTCTTTTGAATACAAAGTGCAGAAAATGAAACAACGAACCAACTCCAAACACAATAAAGTACAAAAAATGATGCTTAAATTTATACGTTGGTGCTTTTGATGGCAACGGCTAACTTGGGTAATTTATCCATGGCTACGAAGAGTTGTGATTAGTTAAATACTCTACTATAACACTACTTCCAGCTTCAATCGATCCTACTCCACGTTCTACACAAACATTAAAACTGTCTCAAAGCTACATTTCGGTCGTTCTGTGCCAAACTTATAATTACTGATAATTGGAAGACTAACCAAAAATTCGGGGCCGCCATCTGGAAATATTGATTATACGACTAGACTTAGAACGTGACTTTGTGTAAACAAACACATACACCTGGATAAAGTTAGCAATATTCCACTTTCATTGTAAGACAACAGAATTACAATATCGCCATGTCGGAATTATGTGCGCGATAATTCAATCCAAACAGCTAGAGAAGTTATATTTTTGCAATAAGTCTCATTAGTACATCTGCTTTCTGCTAACTATATTTTACTTTTAACGTAACGAGTCCAAAAATATATCATTTTCTTTGTTTCACAAATATCTTTACAAAAATCGGTCCTAAATAACTGAAAATGTTGAATATACCGACAGAATTAGAGCGTGACTGTATAAACACACACACCTGGATAAATTTAGTTATTATTTAAATTACATAACAACATCCTAGAATTTTAGAAGAAAATAATAAAGCCAATATTCAAAAATGCAAGAGGTATGTTAATTAAATTCAAATATTTGTGGTATCACTGTAATGTTGAGGCATCAACAATTTTAAAAAAGTGCCTCCAATACATCTTGGTGTGTTTGAATCCCTGATTTCTAATGTATGTACTTTTTACAGCCACGGACCCATTTTGATTTTGATTAAAATTTCAGCACTTCACTCGTTATTTCGTCAATACCAGGTGCCTTTTCATTTTTCAAATTCACACTGAATTTCACACATATTCAGACTCATTTTCCAACCCTCTCGATTCCAAACCATAGCATCACTACATTTACACTTATTCATTTTTAAAACAGGTACATATTACTTATTGATCAAACTAACTGTAGATGAAAGCAAAATATAAAAAAGTATAAAGTATCAAAGGAGTAATGAGTGAAATGTTAAAATTTTGATAAATGACCCTGATTTTAAAAATGAAGACAATAAAATATAAAAATGTTTGTTATTTATCGATGTTATCAGTATATATTAGCGATATGTAATATACATATATTATCAATACTAGTCCTAGTCCTATTGGCCGTTATTATAATTTTAGATAAGTTGGTTTCAGACTATCAAAAATTTTATAACAGGATTTATTCGATTTTATTTAAAGACCGCAAGTGTATCAAAGTCGCAGAATAGCTGCGCAAGTGCAAATTTGAATAATGGTAATTTTCAAGGAAAAAAAAAGAATTATGAATTATTAATCAAATAATGATTAAAGTAATAGTGTAGACAAGTGAATACCACATCTCAAATTTTATGAGAGATTTATGCCAGGTAGGGGATGCGCGAAACACATATTTAATTTGAGACGATTGAAAAAACATGTAAATGTTGAGTTAAATGTGTTAATTTCGAAAAAAAAGCGTGGTCTGAGCATTATTGAGGAAATGAATGAGAGAATACGACCTGGAAGGAGATATTTGTGGTTGACGCAAGACAGCAATACGCACTAATGGAAAGATGAGTGAGAATTAATTTTGGTATAAGTCAAATTCCACTTAATGTAAGGGGTGGGACGCGTCAGCAAGGCGTTAATGCTGCTACCCAACACTTAATCCGCTTAAACTACCAGGACCAAATTTTGCAAAAACTTTGAAAGATTATTTAATTGCAGACAAATATTTTTCGAAATCTTTATTTACGACTGGTTTTACTTATGATAACTCCGTTTATGCCTAAAGCGAATCAGTTTATCTGATATTGGTGTGATGAGCAATGATTTTATTTCTCTGATTTTATGCACTTTTTTATGTATTGAATATATTTCATGTGTTCCTATGTATTTCGCACCGACATTATTTTTGTAAATATTAAATGTTTATTTTTATATGTAGTTGGAAAAACTGATGACAAACCCAAACTTATTTTTCAGTATTATTTCAAACATACCCCTAATTTAAACCAGTGTTTATGGTTCAGTCGCCTAATAATGGTTATTAAGAGGTTGTTAATTAATTTGCACAATTATATAATATAACCACGACATTATACTTATACCAATGAAAGAGATAAAAGTTATAATTTGAGACAAATTTTCATTTTTTATTCCACTTTTGAAAAAAAAATTTGAAATTTCTTGCTTATACTTATAATATCTCATGTCGATATTTTTAGTCAACACAGTGTGATCGATTTTTTTAAAAAACACCTTAAATTAAAGAAAATTAATGAAAATCACGTCAATTGAATTTTTATTAGAAGACTATAAAATAATACGAAAATAGGCTAACTGGAAACTGATGCTTATTAGAAAATTTTGATGCAGTTTTTGTCAAACAACATCCATATAACAGGATATAATTTCAGAAATGAATGAATTAATATTATCGAACGTTAAATTGAGTAAACACTAATATAATTAATTATTCCACATGATAATAAGACACTAAATTTAAAATAAAATACTAGTAATTTTTTTGAGAGGATTTGTGGCAATTTTTATGATTAGTAGTTTGCGCATCACTTGAAATTAAAAAGGATTAAGATGGGGTTTGAGTAAATGGAAGTTACAATTTTTTACGAGATATTTTCACACATTTTTGAGGTGTTAATAAACTGAAGTAATAAAGTGTGACAACTGAAAGTTCCGAGAGTGTCATAAATTTATTGGAGGATAAAAAATATAACTCAGTATTGGTTTACCAGAGAACTTCCCTAACCTTATCGTTGCAGTGGTGCAAACAAATTATCTCCGAAATATTTATAGCAGGCAGAACGAACCTGCGAACAAAATTTCATTGAACAATACTGGTAATCAAAAAATTATTTTAACTCGTTATTTTTGCAATATCTCTAGAAGGGAATGAATGTGTTTGTTTTTCCCACTTGCTAAATAAACTTAACTACAACCACAAAAGACAATAATTAATGAAAACGTATCTCGGAGTTTACATGTGTGCCGTACGGAATTTGTTTGAAATTAAATTGCCCGAGAACACAATATTCGGAAAAGTCGATTAAACATACATCATTTACCGGAAAAGTTTCGGATTTAACGATATGACAGTTGAACGGTGAAAGTTTTGAAAGTATAGCTTCTTGGGAACAATTAGTTTTCATGAAAACCCAAAGTATTTCAGACAGATAAATTCGGTTATTGCATAATATTTAACTAATGTATCTGGGGCAACCTTACTGAAATCGTTTCTTTATAATTCTACGAGTCCATCGTGAATGATTCGCATTACATCAGCGTCGACTCGTCATATTTTAAAATATTTCTTCGTCTAATCACCAGTTCTCACATGTGTAAATTTGCAATTCCATTTCATTTTATTGTAGAGCATTAAAACTATTGTTATTTGCTGGCTATATTTATTGGCAATCAAGCGAAAATAGCACGCGAGAGGAAAAAATCCCCCTTAACAAAACAATTTGAAAAATAATAAAAACTAAACTGTCGCCCAGATTTCGAGTGTATGGTTTAGGATTTAATTACTACGCTATTCGCCTGCTAAATTAAAGAATGTACACACATATTAACACCGCATATGAAGAACATTATTCATTTAAATGGACACATAATGACAACATAATAACACGACAAACGCTATTTTCAACTTCAAACAATACTATAAAGGCAGTTCGTATAATACTGTATTGTAATGACATTATACATTTGTTTGTGCTTAATTGGCAATTATACAAAATAATCATATGAACAATTTTAACAAATTCATTACAATTCAATCAAATTTACGATGCTAGTAGGAATTAAAATTTCAGTTAAATTTGTACAGTTGCATTCATATAAATCAAAGATCATTCTATAAAATATTTATATACATACATATACCGTACGACCGAAAAAAAAAGAATCGAAGCAAGCCATGCATTTAATTGTTAGATTGGTGAACCTGCAAAATTGACATATTAACTGGCTGACATTAGTGTCGCGTTTAAAAAAGTTAATTCAATCATGGTAACCTATAAAATGTCATTGCTGACTAATTTGAAAGTTTACCAATATTACAACTAAATTCATGCTTTGCTTTGATTCTCTTTTTCTCGATCGCACGGTATAAAAATAATGAATACTGTTAATAGAACAGCCCTATATCGAATGAAAGGAATAAATGACGTCCAGCGATGTCATGGAAATTGAATTGAAGTAATCGGATAAGTGTGATTTTATACCCATAAAACGTCAATATTTATTTTGATCATGGCTATTTTTGACATTAAATTCCAAGATATTTGTCATTGGGCTTAAATGTCAAATTCATTTATCAATAAGGCTAAGCTTTTCTGAAACAAAAAATAAACACACTACAGTTTTTGTACAATTACTCAATATTATTTTATTAATAATTACAAAAATATATAAAACAGAAGAAAGTGACATATGTAACTTTTGATGTTCTTAATAGAGACTCATCTCGTGAACAAATTGGTGTTCTTCCGTTGGTTATTGATGAGCGTCATACAAATAAATCGACCATTTTAATGAAAATGATTCCAGATCAACTATTTCGTATGAACTAACGAGTGTTGTATATAATATACACAGAAAAAATACATACATAAGTGTCCCATCGATCAGAATGAGTAAGATTAAGATTTTGTCATTAAAAGTGTCAAAATTGTTTGAATGAAATATCCCGTATTTCGACATATAGATACATATAGATTTTTTTATTACGAAAGAAAGAGAATTTTGTTTTTTTTGAAAACAAAATTTATGCATTGGCAGTGAAATTCTATTTGTCAATGTCAAAAGTGATATTTCAAATGTGACACGAGGAAGCGATAGTTTTATCGCACAGGAAATGATAGTTTTATTACAGTAAAGTATCAAGGTGTTTTATTACTACAAAACTGATTTCATTGGATATTTGTTCCAATTTTATTTACTTGGTGAGTTTAACAGAAGAGTGCAAATGTTGAAAAATTGTTAAATAAACATCAATTGAAGTTATATCTTTTCGTTTGTTACAAATGGACTTCTGTATTTGTCCATAGACGTTTCTGTATTCCTAAAAGAAATATTTTCGGTTAAGTCTAAAGAACTTGCTGGCTAAAACTGTAGAAATATTCATTGAAGGGCAGATTTTATAAAATCTGCATATACGTTATTTTTTGCTGGTATGTGTTCATATTTAGTATACGCTCGAATTAAAAACGATTAAGACTAATTATCAGTTTACATATTTTGTAATTTTTCGCCATTTAATGATGATGGTGAGTGTAGGGCACGTAAGTGTGCAGAACACTAATAAATTTTGTAATTTAGATTGTTCAAAATTAAAAATTTCTAGTTATTTAAATGCTTTTTGTTTATTTACCGTAATTTAAATCATAAAGGCTCTGTGACATATAGCTTTGTATAACTTATATCGTAATATGACATTCGCTTGTGAGAGAGGTGTGACCTTGCAGCCTTCGTAGGATTGGAATTATTATTATAAAATCAGATACTGTAGTATTAGCACAAATTAATTGTGATACACTATCACACGGCGTTAATGGTTAAAATTAAAGGAAGTTCATGGCGTGTGTGGTAGATATATTAAATAAACAAAAAAAAAAAAAAAATTAAATTCTCAAAAAAAAATCAATATGTATACGGTACATAAAAAATGACAAAAATTTTAAAACTTTCTTTTAATATCATGCTGTCTCCAAAAATATCGGCTTATTTTGATATGTTTATTTTTAGGTATTAATGAAAATACAGAGATCATATAAATTTGATTTGTGGACCATCATGATTCACGAAAATTTTTTAGAACATACAATGAACAATATAATCTTATATTTTCAGATTGTTGGAGTACTATACCTATGTATGTAGACATTAACGAATGGCTGGATCCTAAAGTGTACACAAAAAGAATTGTAACATGATATTTTTATTTTTTTTTCCGAATTGTATTGTTTTCATTTTTCCCAAAATCACGTACATTTTTTGATACTCAGCGTCAACATCGACATTTATTTGATTAATTTTTTCGGATGTTTACAAAAATTTTGCAAACTTCAAAAACTAATTCAGAGCCAAAATAAAATTCGGTGAAAGATAAACGGTTAAAAATTATTGAAGCATTTGTTATTCCGTATTTCCTTATTGCTCCCAATCAGTATTTGATTTTAGCAAAGAGAAAATATAGGATGTAAATAAATATAATATAAAATTATAAACGTCTATTAAAAAAATATTCTGATATTTTAGAAAGTTAGCTTAATTTTCGGATAAACTGAGTTACAACAAACAGGAAACAGCAGTAGCATATAAAAAATCTTGTATGTTGGTAATTTAAAAAAAAATAGCTTGGAAGTCATACAGTTAGATTTTGAATTTGGGACAATCTGTATATATTTGCGATCCAGATGGTGTAAAAGTTGGACAGAAAATCTCAATGTAATAATCAGGGAGGTTATAAATCATTAACACGTAAGACTTGACATCACGGTACGGTTCCATTCTCATTTCCCTCGTTTCGTTTTCCCTGAGAAAAACTTTAATGATGTCGTTAGAAAAAAGTCGAGCACAAATGAAAGCAATTCACTTTAGATATGAACAATTATTAAATATGTTGTAGAAATTTCATTACAAACATCACAAGCACTTCACCTTTCTTGTTAAAATATAGCCTGGCTTTTCAAATAAATTCATATGGCTTTCCATGTAGAGGATATACAACAAGAGGTCACCGTTACTGCTATTTTACATGTCTTATGAATATTCACTAGAAATAAAGGCTTTTTGTTTTCACAGTAACAAAGAAAACCTGATTAACACGACATAGTTTAGCGAAATGCAAATTTCTCTCCTACATAGATTTTTATCCCACATATTCCTTAAATCGTTCTGTTTAATAACATCTCTGCAATAATATTTGAGAGGTTTGTTGAATTTGAATTCAGAATGTGCTACTGTCAACAAAACTATGGTTCGTATTCATGATTGGGGAAACAGTGTGAGGAAGGGAGGCCGTTAAGATTTGCAGAGTTGAAAATTGAGATGCGTTCCTGCTATCTTTAATAACGTTGATCAAGTTGCCTTCCCCAATACCTTTCCCCTTCATCGGTTTGCTGAATTTTCTAACGTTGGGGCCCTTATAACGCTGTGCTCACAATGCTGCGGTTGTTTTCGTGTTTTCGGAGCCGCGAGCTCGTATGTGAACTAAAATTTGTTGGGTAAAGGGCGACACGACGCAACCACCAACACGATTACTCAGCGGACCGAGAAACTCACTTTACTGTTGAACAACTTTGGAACTTTAAGCCAAATGCAAGTGTACCTACAAAAAACTTAGCCATTTTCATAGTCTCTGGCTTTATCTTAACCTCCTTCACAAAAAATCATAAGAAAAAGCACTTCCTCCAAATGAAACGAAATTCACATGCAACGCAGACATTGGGGGCAAAGTCAACAAATAAATACGAAAAGTATATTTAGAAAACTCCAATTTTTCCATCACAGAATTCTACACTTAATATTTTATACAAAATGCAAAACTAATATTTTCGTGGGTTAAGGTTAAAAATCACACTTTTCTCGACCACTCTATATATAATTAAATAAATTAATTAATAAACTATGTAAAGGTGAATAAAATGTTTAAAACTGCATAGTTGAAATTGTTTCTATTATAGAAAAAAGATGTATATAAGAAAATGGTGAAACTGAACTATATTTCTCTTGATTACCATCCAACAAAATCTAAGCTGTATTCAGTTTTCTATCCAATTAATGGGTTTATTTGTGTTTCAGTTTTCCAAAAACTGTGGATTAACTGTAAAATTGTAGGCATCTGACAAAAAAAAAAAACCAAAAAGTGACAATGACAATTTCAAATACAAACTACTTGAAGTTTATACATTAAGCCTGAACATATGGTTGAAAACCTATTACAACCTTCAAATCCTGTTTGTTTATTTAAAAAAAGTTAAATCAAACAATGTTAATTAGAAATTTAAAAAATATTAGAATGATTTGTGGTCATATGGTGATTAGTTTCAGGTGCCCTCTACATTCTCATCTTCCTGCTTCCTGTTGAATGATTATGGCAGAGTTTTTCAACGATTTAGAAAATACTGTTACGGTACGACAGTTTTTAATTATCAAGTTTGTCGCCAAGAAATCCAATTGATTTATTGACTGAATACAACTTGCAAACGTCTTCTTTTGATCTTCGCTTCGCAAAGAAGCGTGTAGTGGAGAGGATGAAACCTTAAGCGCAATTTAATCACGTGGATACAGTGCGCAACTAAAACCTACGAAGTTCCCTCAACTGAAAAATCATTACATCAATTACGTTCTTATAGCTGACACTTCTCTGTTTTCAGTACAGTAACCCTGAGAGGTTGCTGATTTAATTTTGCGATAGGTCAGTAACGTGATGTGACGTTTGATGCTAGGAGTTACCGACATCATTCCATATTACGCTTATGAGCATATGCATACATGAGCAAAAAGGAGTTTTTTTTCTTGTCCACAATTTAAAAAGCCATAAAGTCGGGGCGTGTGGATCCTTAAACTCGGTGGATTTTTGATTTTTGTGGATCTTTGAAATGGATGTACCTATGGAATCAGTCAATGTCACTATCTATTTATTTAATGTGGGTGCAGAATCTGCACCTAATATTAGCGCACTCGCATTTTCTTGTACGCATTTTCATGTGAAAAACGAACATTTCTAGTAGAAGCAGAACATCTAATAAACTATACTACAGGATTCCAAAAAGTAGGTTCTCCTATTGTGAGTCTGCATACCAATTTTGATCAAAATCGGTCTAACATCGTCAAAAGTTATAACGTTCTGGCCTTTTTGGCCTTGATTTTTGAGGTCACGTGTTTCCAAAAAGTGGCATTTTCGAGAAAATTCAATTTTTCTAAATGCGCATGCGCAGACCAGGTTGGACCAATCGCAATTTTTATTTTTCATATAGTAGTCTTTAGATTTGTAGCGGTGTTATCTTGAATTATGTTATATTTGGGGACAGGGATGTCATTTTACCCCTCGAATGGGACAAAAAATGCATATCTGGAACCAGATGTTATCTTAATTAATAACGAATAACCCTTGGAGCTACAATACCTATTAACGAACTTATATCTACGAATCTGACAAAGAATCCGTGCACAAATTTTGAACTAGCAAGTGCTAACAAGAGTACTAGCAAGCGAGCGAACGACATGTGCTTGTGCGCTAAAACCAGTAGCGCTTCTCGTTAATGCTTGTGGGTTAAAAACTGGAACTAATTCTGTATTCTTCATATAAATTCTTGAAACTCTATTCTAAATTTGTTGCAGCGAAAATACAAAAGATTTCACTTAAATCTAAATGAGTGAAATTCAAGCGTTTCATAAAATTCTTGCATGAGTTGATCAGTGATCACCTTCTTACCCTTTACTCAATGAAATTTATTCATCAAAAAGAAGATTTAAAAATGTAATGTTGCGATATATACACATATGAAAATATAATATTTAAAAATATATTTTTTGTATTTGTTGTACTTTTTTAATTATTAAAATCTATAGGTACATTATTTTGTAGGTATAAATATTTAATTTAAATTACGAAGAAGTATTCCCTTTGAGTATCATAAAATTATTTGGCGGGAAGTCTTACTTCCGTTTATTAAAATATTTGCTGCTTAAATGGTAAAAAGTTATAAACCAATTTAAATTAAAATTCTCATACCAAGTGAATGTGCGTCTTACTCGTCAAATTAAATTAGGAATAATTAACACCTACACAACCCAGACAGTTTCATGCTTTTGTACCTTACATTAGGTGGTATTATTTTAATTAATTAATTTGGAAAATTCATCATACAGTTTAATCAAATGATGCAAGTCAGCATTCATCAACTATTCAAGAGTCGATTTTACTAACGAGTCAATCAATCTAAGCCCAGCTACAATATAAGAAATTACATGAATCTACGGAGCTAACTAAACTTTTTAAGCCACTGGACTGCCAAAAAACTTTTCTCAACAAGGACAGCAGCAGGGAAAAAAAGCATTTTCGAGATAGTGCAGATAATGTTATGAAAGACGCCTTTCGTGAGAATGTCAGCTTTGTTACATTTTTCTATTTTTTGTTATGAAGTCCGCTGCGGGTATTAATTACGAATAAGTGGATTATATTCTAACACTTTGCTCAGCAGTTGTCGTTTTTGTGTGTGCGGTTGAGAACAATGTGACACGGGACAATCGATTTTGACTAAACTGTCAATTCACCCTTACAATTTCCAGTTCCGTCCAAAATAATTCTTTTAATATTTGTGTTGACAAGAACTGACTGTATATTCAAGATATTCAAAATTTAATTTAATGAATTAACATGTTTAAAAAGGCGTGATATAAAAAATGGATGGTAATAGACCGTTTTCATTTTTAATTAACATAGCTGCTAAAGTTGACACAATTATAAATTTTTATCGACCACCGAACAAATTCCTCTATAACGTTCCATCTTTATAAAATATTCTCAGCATTCACTTCCAAGTTTCTATCAACAGTGATTCATTTGATTTGTAGCTTTATTATAAGAAATAAAGAATTTTTTTAAGGAATCTTATGGAAAATTTTATAAGGATTCCGAGTTTGCAAATGAAAAAATAATCGAATGTGAAATAAAAGATATAAGATAAAATATAGCAGGCCTCTTTTTTAACGAAACGCAATATACTATATCCCATTTTCAACAGAACATTAATTTCTGAATTCAATTATATAGCACAGCACACTTATCATATTTAAGTTAACAGTTTGGAATTAAAAGAAAATATCTATATTTAACATCTAGACCAGGACATCCACACTAAAAATTATAGATTTTTATTTTGTAGATGATGATTTAATGATTATCGTCTATTGAAAAAAAAAAGTAAAATGGATGTGTATCGATAGGAGACTCAAAATCTTGATTAATCCCCTTTGTTTTCTGCCTAATATTTTGTTATCTCTCTCTTTACGTCAGAAATGCATTTTACTTTAATTTTTTAAATAGAATTGTTTACGTATTCGATTTAGAAAAAAAATTGAGTCATCCATGTGGCCAAAATGGGACTATATACTGATAGTGTAGATAACTGTTGTCCAAGACTCAAATTCCGGATAAGTGACATGAAATTAAGGGATAAATTCTAAGTTAATCCGGAATATAATTTATTAACTAGTAATAATTAAGTTATGTTTTGGATTAGTTTACAGATCATCTCCTAATTTCATATACTTACGTGTAACTATAGTTTTTGTTAACTATGACATTGTTTTTTTATCCAATCGATATACTTATTTGTAAATGTTATTTTTAAAACTAAAGCAAACTGAAAATGAGCAACTTACACACATTAAATTCTGTGTTTTTAGCCAAATATTTATGGCAAAGGCCTACAGCATTAATACTACCGAGTGATCAATAAAAAAAGTCAAGTGCTTGGGCTTTGTGTTTCATTTATTGATTTTTTATCATTCACCCTATTTGAAGACGCTTATATAGGCGTACCCAGAAGAAAATACAAGCAATACGTCAAGTGAAATTGTTTTGCGAAGTTTGGATCATATTCCTTTGTATACATTTTCGAAATCATTCAGTATAGTGTATCTTTGTTAAAATAAAACAAGTAATGATTCTAAGACTTGTCTCGTACATTTTATAAAGAGAATTCAATAAAAGTTTCGGTTTCTTGTTGTTTAAACAATTTTAGTTTTTGAAAACATGTACAACGTATCCAAGTGACTTATGTGCAGGTGACTAATTGCCACAATTTACGACCAACTCTCAGTTGTACGAGAGGGATCATAAAAGATGCAAGACCTCGATGGTTAAAGTACGTCCTACAGTGAAATAATCACAAAAATTTGACTTGTACACAGCGAGAGTGGAAGCATTTTAAGTGTCGTTTATTTTCCAGATTTAACTCGCATACTTTTCTGAGAATACGCTTAATTATATGGAACTTGCACAACAAAATTATCTGCCAGTGGCACCCACGATAACACCATAATTCAAGTAAAAATGATAATTTCTTAATAGTGATGGCTAACCTTGAAATAAATGTTACGAGTGATAAAGGGATATTACAACATTACAACATTATTTTGTACGGCATAACATGTAGTTGCATTTGGCATAAAATCTGCTGAGAGTTCGTTGTCCTGAAAGTTTTAAACGTTGCTGTTTTGGGTTAAAACTAAAATAAAATGTTGAATTATTTCTGTGGACAATTCAGTCATTTTAATAATTACCGTTGTACATCTAAATTTGTACGTATAAGCACGAATTTCACGAAAACTGAAATCTAAATAAAAAGTAAGGTTAGGACTTGACAGTGACAGCTGACAGTGACTACTGAAAACGCGCGCTTCGTTTAAATGCATCCAATATCACTTTCAATTTAGGTAATGGCAACAGTAATCCCTGATAAATTATTTAAGACAGGGGATTCTGCAGAACTCTAAATTAACTCTCGACTGAATAATGAGGGGACTCGTTCAAAATGAAAGTTGTATGCTTAAAAAACATTTTTACGGATCTATATTTATATGTATTGAAGTTATTTGTTCATTATTGCGTCATTTTCTTGTACATTATGATCGATTGAGTTATTTAAGATACGGCAGCTTTAATTTGGAAGTTGCGTGCTTTTTGATAACCGCAATACAAACAATAATAATAGCATATATATGCGGTAATGCTTCTGATTACGAGTATATGCGAAGCGTAAGCTTGGGTTACGTTTGCTTTCTATTAGCGATGCTTCCACTGTCGTTCTAATTTAACACGGCTTTCATTAATGCACTAATGCTGGAAGAGAAATTCTTGATTGTTGACTAAAAAGTAAATAATAAAACAGGAGAAGGTACAACGAATCCTTCTATAATGGGCGGAGAATAAGTTTGTTCAACCCTCTGGGGCAAAAAATTTTGAGCCATCGGGGCGGATTAATTAATTTTTGTTAATTTTGCAGCACGAGCCGAATTATGTGGGTTGAATTTTGGCACGTAACAAGCACAAATGTTTTTGTTAGTTTTCAGTGCTTCGATTCACACAAGATTCGAGAAGTTATAGTACTGAGGCTTATTGCGTGCTGAATTTAGTGTTAAGTGCAGGTGAAGGTATATAGCGTGATTTTCTTTGGTACGATTAAAGTCATAATGTGCAATAATTCAGCTCGAATAGGGTCGTAAATTGTATATGTTGTTATAAATAATTATTTACTAAGCAATGGCAATGTTGTAAGTGAAGGTATAAAATTTTGGCTGGTAGCTATTTGTTTCCTTTGACAAAACAAAGGGCTCGTGAAAAGCGGCTGGTTTAGATAATGTGGGGTGCCTGTAAAGAGAGGGAGTAATTGTAATATCTCGCATGGTGTAATCACAAGCAGGGATGTGACTAGGAAAAGCATGAAATAAGAGCGTGGTTGGTTTTTGCTACAATTCTTTTTTTTAAACGAAAGAGGATGAAGGAAACAGAGTTAAGTCCTCTGTGCGAGGTTCATCTCCAAGCATTCATACAATCGTAGACTTTTCTTTTGTAAGTTTTTTTTTTTGTTTTCTGGTTACATGGCTCATCCTGACACAAACAATAATAGGAAAATAGACCCTAAGGACCATATCTAAAGTAATTATCTAACAAAAGAAATAAAAGAAATAACTCGTAAAGCAAATATGCCTCCGACAGTTTTATTTTCATATTTTAAGCCTATAAATCACCCAATTATCTGATGCACACGGAAATACTTTCAAATATTTTTACAAAAGTTTCCAACACCAACTCTGATAATTCACAATCTCATCTCCGTTTAAATTGTGACTACCACATTCAAAAATAAATCTTTAAAACTGGAAAAATACCGTTCTATTTCTGACCATATGGCCATAGTAATTTATAATTCTCCAAATTTCTAATCCTTGAATTTATGTCATAACCCCGATTCCACATTAGTTCTAAATCTAAAAAGGCGAAAATATTTTGCAAATTAAATTTAATCTTTATTCGTTTGTGGTAAAAGTAGATTAGAAACGCTAACATGAATTTAAATTAATTCAATTTAACCAATAATCCTTATCTAGCATATTATATTCGCAATGCTGAAATCAATTTCCGTTGTTTAGATACAATGCGTTCAAATTTAAATTCAATATACACCAAACAACCAGTACAGTTAATTAAAATTTAAATTAGGTGCTCAATATTATTGCAAAAATAAAATGTTAAAAAAAATATATATCGACAAAATAAGGACATTTACAGTAAGTTTATTATTTGTATCCACGCAAACGTTACCATAAATGGAGCTATAAAAAAACAAAAGTACAAACTACACACCATTAGGTCGGCGAATGCGTCAAAAAAAGTCCACTTGGGACAGATTGGCGGTGGCTTATTTTATACGAAGACGGAACCCTAAAGACGTTACAACCCCAATCAACACGAAACATAATTTTGCTTTTTACAACTAACAACCAGAAAGAAGCCCTTTAATGGATATGAAAACAAAAAACAATTCGAGTTAATATAATATTTTTAATCTTGTGTACTTAACGGATATTGGTTATTTACAGAACAGATTCCAACACAGTATTACAACACAGTACATAAAATTATTATTGATTATTGATTGAATTTTAGTGGAACATGCTGTATATGTCAAATCATTAATTGTGCCGCTCCGGTGACTAAATTAACTTGCCGCTTCATTATACTGTTCTTGTCAGTGCTAATACCAGTCGAATGGCGCATTTTGTATAAGAAGATGGCGTTCATTTTTGGTAGAATAAAGTTTAAAAAAATGAACAATTTTCTGTTACTGAAGATACAACAAAATCTGCTCATCTCACGGCAAATTTCTATCCTACATTATATAATGACTTTACATTTTTTGCTTTTAGACACAGAAATAATCGCGATGAATTTCCATGCAACTATATTATTTCTAAATTTAAAATTTTAAATATCCCGCCATCGTATGTGTCACGTGTCTTGCAATTGTTTGTAAAACCCTTGTATGTTCTGTGACTCTATCTAACTTTTAGCGAATAGTGAAAAGTTGTGTAGAATTCGTTAGTTACATTGAGTTAAAGGTATTAAGTCCACCATGGGGATTATTATCAGTCTCTTCCACAAGTTTCTGCGCTTCTTAGCGAGTAAGTAATATTCATTTAACTCGGTGTTCCCCACTGACCTGACTGAAGAGTGCGGTCGAGATGTCTTCAGGATTGTCTTATTATTGTCTTACCATTCAAAAGATCTAAATATTGTACACAATATTCATTCTATAGTAGTTATTTTTATCTAAATTACTGATGATGAAACAAAAAAAAAACATAGGTTATGGTTACCGACATAGCCCTGCGCGGAAATGGTTCGTCAAAGTGACTACAGATGGCGCTGTTGCTGTACAATGGACAATATACCAATATGGATATTGTTATATGCTTTTTTAAACGTTATAGAGCTTTTTCGTGATATAATTTATGATAGTTAAATCATGGATAACCTAACTTACACATTCTTTTTATTTATAAGTTAGCTTAACGCGATTTTATTATTTGCAGGGCCCGCTCAGCGAACTCTGCAAGACAGAGACTGTGAAATGGATGACGACTTTGACGATGACAATGGAGGTAAGTAAGAAATGTTTACAGTTTCGTAATTAAATTTAAAATTATTTTAGATGATATCATCTACGATGATGAACCTCCAATTCCGTCACCCTTCCCTCCGAAGTTTACTTTGTTCAGAAGACGCTAGACGTCGACTCATTGAGTATTACTTTGTTATGTAATACGCTGAACTGGATTAATTAAAATTTCTGATTCCTAAAAGACATTTTATTACTTTGACATACATTACAACGATGATTTGTTCAAATTTTTCAAATCACGTGATCAACATCTACATATCTACAACAAATTTCGTTAAGGTAGAATTTTAGTGTAGCTATATTTTGCGACAAACGAAATGTTTATTTGTTAGAAATGATTATGTTAGCAGCTTATACATAAATGTTTAACAATACGTTGCTTTTCATACAGCTACATGGAATGCGGAATATTATACCACTCGTGTCTGCGGCAATAATCCTATTTTACTTCTGTATTGTTAGAGCACTCATTTAATTCCAAAGACTGGAGTGATGTTCCTATAAGTTCTTGAGCACCCATAATAAATGTTCAACTGAATCTTTGGCGCTGCTGCTTGATGGTTTATATCCAAGCAGATATTTTAATGAATGCAATATTTTTCTATTTTTTACAAATAATAATTGCAGAATTATTCCAGAAATATTTGTGCTCCAAGTAGCAGTTTTGATCTTCAAGGTCTTTTTTTCACTTTAGACATTTACATAATAACACAATTAGCATTATTGAAAAAAAAAACGAGTACAGAACAGGTTCTATTATCTAATACGACTTCGTTTTAGTCGATAAATTGAATATTATACTGCATTATTTAAATGTATTGTCTCCATAAGTTTTACTCCAGTAAAATACATTTAAAATAGAATTAAACATAAGGGAACAACAACTGAAAATGACTCGACAGTTTTTTAATTAATTAAATTCTGTTGACATTTAAAAACCGTTTTAATGATCATCATTGAAGTCTCGAAATTTTGATAAAAGAGAAAAAAGAAAAATTCCAGCATAGTTGTGAATTATTGATAATAAAAACGTATGTTTTGCAACGCAAATTAATGGGCGTATAAAATGCATTGCTTTCCATAAAGCTTTTATATGGAGCACTTTTTGAATAAACATTTAGATAATTGTGCAGAGTGGAATAAAGTATTGATTATCGAAATGTAAGTGTTTTTTTTCGCTAAATTTGGTTTGTACAATTTCCATAAAAGTTAATCAGGTGGACATGAGAGCAAAGGCAATTTTAAAGAAAATAAATGCAGATTTAGGTAGCCCTAGAGGTTTTTTTTTTTTTTTTATAGAAATAAATACCAGACGGCTCTGCATTCAATAACATTTGAAATAAAAATTGATATTTATTTCCAGTGGAAAGTATGAAATATAGCGATGAGTTTGTGTAATTTAAACCCCATTATATCCCAATGGATTCGTATCCATTCACGGAAAGGGAGGTGATAGGGAATACTCCACCATCTCCACCACTACTACTCAAAATTCCAAGCGTTCTGCCAAGATATGGAATGAATTTCGATAAAAATGATTTATACTCGTCAAAAACAGCCATCAAAATATAAATGGAAAGGCACTATTGAGATAGCGCCTCTTTCTGATTACATGGAACAGCGATTTGTTGATGACCATATTGATGGCTCTTGAATAATTGATTTATTATTACAACCATACTGGTGCACCCCACTAAACGAATTTGGAACGTTATTATACCCTTAGCTACACGTAACAATAACAGTAACAATATAGCACACCAATTCTCAAACTGCAGAACGCGGGACTCACGTTATTCAACTCATCCACTCAAACATTTAACACAAGATTAAGAATCTCCTGCTTCAGCCAAATTTTAATCAATCAGCAGCAAGTTAACGCAGATGCTCGTAAAACTGTTTCAGTTGGTCCTAGAACCGTTTGTAAATAATGCACTCTAATTTTCAGATGACGAACCGAAAATGTCATCGTCTGATCGAGGACCTTCATTTATTGAGACGAAGGCGTTTTTTACTAATTCATGCCAGACCTTTCTAGGGCAAATACGAACTTGGCGCCATTTCTCCCTTATATAAAACGTGACAAGTCTCACAACCGTCAGGTGAGACGAAAACAGAAATTCTATTTGGACACTGCACTGTGATGTGCTTGCTGAATTCCCATGTCTGGTACATCAAACAACTGCATGAATATTATTGTAACTTTACTGTATAATGGTAAAAGTACATTTCTGCGTTGTTAAAAAGGTTCTGAATCAGCATTTCATTCGTGGAAATCTAGAGGAATAACTGGTGTCTTGCAAAAGTGACAGTTCATTTTGCATTGTAATTAATCTAGATGAAAATTCTACAAAATGTGCAAATAGATAGTTCGTTTCGCCATAATAATTAGAGTGCAGCCTATTCTACTCTAATGAGTAAGATTGCGATCGAATAATCCAGATAATTTCATCTTACCCAGCAAGATAAAATCCAAAATGATGGAGGTAATAACAGCAACAGTCCAACAGTTGGAAAACAGACGATATAAACACATAGGTGTAGTGTTATGGTGCTGATATCACCTTTCATCCCTCTTTCTATTCCACTTACGAGCCAATTAAATAAGAAGATAGCTTCCTTAAACCAAGTTCTTTGTACATAAATTCCATTATGTACGCATATTTCTCGTTATTATATTGATATCTGAATATCGCATTGGATAAAATTCTGATCCGTCTCTTTGACGGTGAATGATGGTGTATGATGCTTCTAGATAATAATTTTATCTTCTTAAATTTCAAACGATGTTAGACCGAATGCTTACATCTAACGCTGGAAATGAGTTTTGATTAAATCTCACAGTTGTATTAATTTATGTTGGACAAATATATGTGGATCACAAGTTAACATGAAACATAAATGTTGCCTACGACGCGATATGTACATACATCTATCAATTTGTAATATGAAATATGCATGGCAAAGATGGAATCGGCGGAATAGCTAATGAGAAATACACACATTTAACTGTAAATATTAATGGTGAAATAATCTGAATGCTGATGTTATTAAGTAAATGTTCAAGTCTAGGCAAGAAATTGTCCTCTTAGTTCGAAGATAGCAGGTTAAATTGTGTGGTCACAAAGTGCTTTGTATTATCTGTTCTAATTGTGGATTTGTGGATAACAACTTTAATGGTGTCACACACAGGCACGGTTGCTGCCAGTATTGAGGATGATAATTCGAATAAAAGTTTCGTCCACTAATCGATAGATGGCCGTGCAAGGTGAATCAATAATATGCAGGAGTGCAACGCGATCTTCGATCGCCAACTGATTTGTTAGTAAAATCAGGATCCTTTTCAGATTTTTAAATCGCGTCTGGAGGTGCATTTGAGTGTAGTGTGGCGAATGACGTATGAAGTGCAATAGTGAAGAAAGATCACTATTTGGAAGATTTGAAATACGCTTGCGAGTCGTTTGGCGTCAGACAAATGATATCCACGTGACATATGCCGTTCAATACGGAACGATCTTTTTTCTTCTTTTCGAAATGGTCCACTTTAGTTGAGTCAATTGACTTTTGAGTCGGTGCGCTCAAATAGCTGGAGAAACGTTGAGGGTCGATACCAAGACGCGGCATCACTGACCTAGCCCTATAAAGCGCTCAGGAAGTGACCGTTTATGGAAGCAACAGTCCCGGAAAGACAATTAAATGATTAAGGATATCAGCGAAAGTCAGACTGCTTTTTGACTTTCATACAGATCAAAAAATTAAGAGAGATTAGAGTCTGGAACATCAAAATCTGCTCACGATGACCCCTGCTAGAGCAAAGTGAGCATTCAGCATGTTACACAATATTCGCGTTATTCACGAAACGAATTCAAACATGAATATGCACGAGCAATAAAATAGCCGATAAGAGCGCTGAAAATTCGCTGGTGAATAGAACAGAAACATGAAAAATATGCTGAAAAATAGGGGAAGTCTGATAAATAAAAGCCGGTCGGTTCGTTGAAAACGTAAAACGTTCGATTTCGATATATTATCTTTGTCCATGACTGTACTTTTCGCGTAAAATGTCAATGTTGGTAAGTTGAGATGTTAGAGGATTGAAGGTGAACATTTCCAACACGATTGTTCGGTGAAGCTGAATTTAATTGTTACACGAGAGTGGAGAAGGCGTACAATACTTAAATGTCAGTCATTTGTAGGTCATATCATGACGTAAAGAACAAACGACCAAACAATAGAGTCCACGAGCGAGAAATTAACAAACAACTCCTTACTTTTCAAACTATCAAGATTTAACCCTTACTGGCATAAAGGTCTTGCTATCGCGTCGCTGAAATTATTCTTGCTCAATCTATTCATGGAATTGCACCAGGAAAAGCCACAATTTGTGAAAACCTTCACAGCATTTCTTTCATGTGACCATGTAACTCGACACAAAACGACTTCACTGTTCTATTTGAAGTGTTGTTCCGTTGTTCGTTTTCCCTACGGACGAGGACACATCTGTCCTCCCCTTAATCCATATATCCCAAATCTCGTTTCGGCGCCAGACTGACCAAATTAAAAGTATTATTACATTTTTGTCACAATACCAATGAGTCTCGCCACCCGTAAATACAAATATGTATATTTCGATAAGAAAAAAAAATTTTCAATAACTTTTTACAGACTTCAATTTCCGTAATTTAGTATTCATAACGCAAAGTGTTATAGGAAAAACAACATAAAAAGTTACACGACAGAGATGGTAGGCACTAAAATAAACACCCCAGAGAAGTAAATAACTAACTCAATTTCTTTATTCATATTTTAAACCCATATTAGCAAGCATTTCGCATTTAATATGGCTGACATACCATTAGAATGCGAATTGTAAAATATTAGAGCTCTGCCATTCTGCCATTAATATTCTAATCTAATACACATAAAACTGACATTTACTTCAGGTTTGGGACGAATAAAATTCTATATAAAAAATGACATTCCCGTCTGAAATGCAAAATAAAAATATCTCTATCGTTATTACACGTTCATCATGAAGTGTTGGAAGTACGCGAACAATTAAAAAATATGTAAAACCCAATATACAAGCACCAATAACTACAATCGCATAGCTAAATTAATAATTCATAATTATGTGTCGTTCTGCTAATTAATTAGGAATTTTTCATAACTCGCCCTGAAGTTTTAATTAATGTTGAAGATAATTGCTTTCATTTCAGGAATCAATAGAATGCTAATAATGAAGAGAAAATAATTTGCCAGGGAATAATTTGTGCTTGCATATTTGTTAAAGGTCGAAATTGGCTCTGTGGGACAGTAAAAGCAAAATTCTAGAAAATTTCATTTGAGACAATACTTTAAACCTTAGTATTAAGCTTTTTTACCACCTTGGCTCATTTATGGTTCAAATAATTCTCTACCGTAGCCTTAAATCTGCGCGAAATTCTTAGTAAAAACTGAATCCCCTAATGACATCATTGACCAGTGTCATAGAACATTTTAATTGCTGTAATTTTTTTATTACGAACTTGATAAAATATTAAGATCACTCGGTTCATTTTAGAAGATCATGTGGAAATTATAAAACCTCAGTTGAAATCACTGTGAATAATATTCCTTCTTTGAGGTTCAAAGAATCCTGTAAAGATGCAGCATCATCTTATAAAATAAAAATTTTGACCACTTCTGTTTTAATGTTATTGATTTTTGACTTATTTTAATAAACGATACAAATTATAATTATAAAAAAACTAATAGTAATTTTAAACAATATCTAACTTATTGACATTGTTAAGACATGAACATATGCCGATTTGAATGGCCCTGCATATGTCAGTTTCAAATTTCAATTTGGTAAATTAATTGCAGCTCCGAATATTGCTATAATTAGCGCTCTGTCATTAAGAAACAATTATCAGCGTGTGTATCACTGGAAATGAGTAACTGAACAATAATTTATGTCTGTATTATATCTGTTGATAGTAAATGTCTTATCTCTTTCCGGTTAACAGAATTTGTAAATTAACTTTCACAAAAATCGTCTGTTAGGTGTAATACTTAGTTATATCTCGTTAAATATATGTTACACATAATTTACTAATCTCTATGTTTGATAAAATATACGAATGGAGCTAAATTTACGTGAGTGGAATTTGAAAAATTTCTCAAACTTTTTATTTAGGAAGTTTTATTCATAAGCCAGGTAGGTAAAAAAATTAAATAAACATTTCATGCATTTTCAGCTTAAAACCGCAGGTAACTGATAGGAAGATCGATTTCAATTTTTAAATTTCAAAATGGGTAATATTGTTTTTCATTAAAATATTGGATGTACTGAGTTGCATTGACTCATCTGCTGTTGATCCCTAGCGACATAGCTCGTATGATGCGATAAAATTGGAAATTTTCAGATTTATACTAATCTAATGGCGACTAATCTGCACAAATACATATTGGCGAAAAATTAATATTTTATCTTCAATTTTAAAATTGAAAAGTGGGATTTTTTGTGAAGTTTATAATGGCGTTATTCGTTTGTTATTGACGGTTGGAACATTAATTTTTTCAGGCTTGTATTTCTCTCATAATGGTCATAATAAAACCGACAATTTTATACAAACGGATAAATAATAATCGAAACAAAACAAAATTTTAACTCGAATTTTTTAACATGTAAAGTGTTACATGCATTAACAAATTAGTTTGAGCTTGGAGAATTCCACATCCTAATAATTAGAAATTCTCAGATTTGAAATTCCCAACTCCTTTATCCTGTCATAATTTGCTTATAAATTGAGATAGGATAACGAGTTCTTTTTTAAAAACAAAGGATTTAATATATAATAAAGCATGTTCCTATACATAAAATATTAAATGCGATATCCTAATTTCGAGTTAAATAAAGAGAGCAAAAAATTTCAACGTCAGTAGCCGGCTTTTAAGAAGAAAATATTTTAGGAAAAAAACATCTCTTTATTTTCGTTTCCGAGAAAATTTTGTTCGTTGAATAATAAAAATAAATACGGCCCACTTTATTCATTCAAGATTATCCAGTAGCGCTGTGAAAAAGTGCTCAGATTAATTGCAATTTATTTGAGATAAGGGAAATTTTTATGTGCATGATATCCCTAAATTTGCAATAAATCGGAATTTATTATGCGAGCAATTAAACCTTGAATTGATGAATATTTTAATAAAAGGTTTATCTGCCGCTCTCCGCTTTCAAAGGAAAATATATAGAATATTCAAAATTCAAGGATATCTTTTTTTAAATTTGCATCTCTGTATCCTATTTACAAACAGCGATAACGACATAATTCTTGATTTAGTCTTTTACTCCTATCGTAGCTATATAAAAGCAATAAGATTTTTATGCTTTGGCTACGCAACCCTTCGAGGGCTTTCAAAAATGAAATTTTCAAATCCTCTAACCAGAAGAGCGGAAATCTAATCACATAATCTAGAAAAAATGTTAAAATTGATCATATTCCGCACAAATCGATACATTTTCGGATCTATCGGAAGTTGAGGTTGAAGAAACGACACATAGAGCGTTTATTTTTTAATCGCACGCAAAACAATACCCTTTGCCAACCTATATTTAGAATATCACCGACATCAAATGAGGTTACAAAGTTACACTTTCATTATGTAATTATATCACCCCTTCACTGTCGCAGATAGAGCGTAAAATAGGCAAATTTTTGTTGGTGCAGCGACTGCCCGAGACTTATTACCAGTTTGATTCGATGGGAGATTGATGAGATTTATAACTACACTAACTCTCAAAAATTGATGTAATTTTACTACTTAACGAAATTTCTATGTAACTCGAACCGACTGTGATATTTCTCGACGGCAGACGGAAGTCAATAAAATTTGAAATAAATTTCCCTATATTGCATACTTATTTTTCAATATAGATACTAAGACATCATTTTAACATGAGAAAAGTCACCACGTTATTGACAGGTACTGCAAAAAAAATGTCATCAATGGAGGCTTTAAAAAACAAAAAATCATGTCTGTGATTGAATCATACAATTTTAACTGACAGCTCTTCTCATAACAATGACGCATCCTGTTAAACTGGACGATTTACGCAATTAGATAATTTCGATAATGTTCGTTGGTGTTCCTCTGGTTTTAAAGGGTTTTTCTGGATACTGGCAAAGAAAAACATGCAATGTTCATATTTAAGCCGCTCTTTGGGTAGATTTACCATAACATGCGAGAAAAATGCAACAATAGTTCATTCATATTTAAAACCTAAAGTTAGAACACAACCACAGATGTACAACCAGTTTTATCATGACAGGAGCTGATTTAAAAACGGTGGAGCTTAATCACAAATATCGCTTTTGTTTTGCGAAGACTTCTTTTGACCATACGTTAATTAATCTATGAAATAACGTCAGAGAAAAATATTAAATGTCTTTCAATGTTTCAGATTAAATTTAGAGCGTATATAAAAAAAATTATTTTTCAGCAAATTTTCACGGAGGAATTCGTCGAAGTAATTAATGGTAAAGGCTGGCTGAATTAGCTTTTCGTAATCGATAAGAGCTCTGGTTGAGACTATACATCAGTTTTGAGCCAACGAATAAGAGGTTGCGGTGATATTATGTTGTTCCACATATTGTCAGCGCTGTATATGACCCTACTATTATTATTGCCGAATATTGCCAAATTTCTCTTGATGAGGAATGTTTGTCTCAACTGTCATGTAGTCCTTAATTGTGAAGCATTGTTCTCCATTGTTTGATGTTGAGGGGGTGATATTTATTAATGCGTGTAAGATTTATCGTTCTATTTCTATTAAATAGGTTCAAAATTCTCCGAGTATTGTTTTGCGTATCAGGATGTTCATGGTTTGAAAGCTCCGAGACGCGTTCTCTAATCAAATTTCCGCAAGCTAGTGGAATCCTAACATAATAAGTTACCACCTTAGGGATTAGTTCCACTAGACAAATCGTATTTGGTATCTGTATAACGTACTAACACGTTCGTTGTTGAATGAAAACTAACGTTAGTGACAAAACTGACCCACCCTCGCTAAAAAAAATGATTAACAACACGGAAAAATTAACTCACTTAGCAGAAGGCAAACTGTGGAGGCAGCAGTTACCTGTAACAAAACACATAGTTTAAATAAAATGCCAAGATATTAGGGATATAATTGCTCGGGAAACGACTAAAACATTTATTTAATTAAAGCTAACTGGGGCGCATTTGATAAAAAAAAATCTCGACTTAATTAAAAAAGTGCTCTTAAATTATT
Organism: Asbolus verrucosus; assembly: GCA_004193795.1. Classification (NCBI taxonomy): domain Eukaryota; kingdom Metazoa; phylum Arthropoda; class Insecta; order Coleoptera; family Tenebrionidae; genus Asbolus; species Asbolus verrucosus. The sequence continues at coordinate 9,026 of QDEB01109487.1, read as the reverse complement.
CAGTCTATGATGGGTTAGTTACGGAATGAATATCAAGTTTAATCTTAGATGCAAAACGTTTTCTACATGACAAAAAGGAAAATTTGCGTGCGATCAAAGATCTTGAATAAGCCGTTAGCTTTCGCAGCCATGCCTGTCCCCACTTTGCGTAAAATAGCCAATTTAAGAATATTTGGTTGATTCCTGACAATATTATTTACGCTTCATGGGTATATTTCTGGGATGTGATATTAGAATACGACTATCCTCATGTTCTCGCAAAATCTATACTTTGTTTACATCCGGGATCCATACGACTGAAGCAGAAACTCTCACCACCCTCTTTTTCCATCGATAAAATAAAAGACATGGCACACATCTTACGGAATCATGTAAAAAATTTGAAATTAATCTATATTATAGAATGCAAGAAAATAACAAGATTGCTGTTGCTTCAATTTGCTATTTGAATTAGTTTCGCCGTATAATCAATCATTGATTAAAAATTTGATAGTCACAATTTATTCGCAGTATTTGGTGAAAAACGATGATATTGCCAAATATTTTATATATATTTTTTCTACAATTTCAAAGATAAACTGCCTCGAGTATAGTACAAACACCGTGCTTAATAAAATCAACCGAGGGCCTGTTTTCCTAATCATACTCTAGTTGGCAACGTGGCTGAGTAATTTAGCTTTTAAATAACCAGTACTTATAAAATTTATGTTGAATTTTCGTTATGAAACAATTAGAAGGGATCAGGGACTATTTATAAATCAACTTCAAAAATAGGGTTCTAACTTATGTTAACAAGTCGTCTATTTACCTGTCGTAATAATAATAATAATAATTTGGGAAAAATAATCTGTTCTGCAAATATTTTCCACTCAACAAATGTAAATATGGTATAATTCTAAAGGATTTTAGCGTGAATGTAGTTCACTTAAACACAAAATAAAAGTATGAAAACATTTTTTTGGACTTAATTATTCAAAATATTGACATATTCGATTGTATATTTCTCCGTTAATGCAAATATTTTGACTTGTTTTCATTTTCGCATTTTAAAATTAATATAGAGAAAATCACCTCAAAAACGTGAATTCACATTTACACATATATTTTATATTTAAACGAGTTCAATTCACATATACATCTACAATTTTACATTTTCAAAATTACATATTATTATTAAATTATTTTAATTATCAACTACATTTGTTAAATGGAAAATATTCACCGAACATATTTTATACTCTCTTGGGTGATTATTTACGGCAGGTGGTCAGTTGTGACCATAAGTCAAAACTCTATTATTAGAGCTGATTTGTAATGGTCCTTGATCCCTTATAATTGTTTCATAATGAAAATTCAATATAAAGCCTGTGGATACTGTTTGTTTAAACGGTAAATTACCCGCCACGCTGCCGATTGGAGTATTTGAAGGAAAGAACGGTTCTGTTGATTTTATTACGCACGGTATTTGTGTTGTATAATTCATCCATTTTGGGAACGTATAAGTCAACTTTCGCTGGGAGGTAAAGAATATAATCCGATCCAACAAATGCAGATTTGTATTTATGACGGATTTTATTAGTACTGATAATAGGTGTCAGTGCAAGTGGAGGGATAAATAAGCCATACTGTATTGCACTTGGTTATTTGAGGATTTTACCTGCTAGGATTAAACAAAATAACTATCTCACCGACTGGGAAGGCTGGGGGGGGGGGGTCATTATCACCGATAAGACGTGTATCATTTGAATTAACTATACCTGAAGTAAGAGGCAACATTTGGCAACAGCATATCCCCAAATACTGACAATAAATTGTAAGAACTAACGGATTTTTAATTAACTAAACTAACCGAGATAGCGCAATAGTAGCATTTTATTTTCTTGTTTTTTTTTTTTTTTATTATTATTATTATATTAAATATTACGAACTTAAACTTATTTGTTTCTCTGTACATACCTAATGCCTTCTTCTATAAATCGTTTTATTATTACAAGAACTTCTTAAAACTTTTTAATAATATTAGTGTTTCCAGAATAATTTCACTGCTTACACATATGGGATAATGATTAATGATTGATTATGTTCCTTATTTCAAAAAATTGCTTTTTACATTTAATTTATTCAATCTCCAATTCTTCAAACAGAAACACGTTAGAATAGTGATTCTAACCTCATTATAATAAAATATTTGAAAATATTTCCTAAATAAAAAAATTCTTCAAAATTCTGGCAACTGTTATTTTCCAGGATATTCAGGATTTTCCACCCTATTGTAACGTCATTTATACAGAGAGATAAATTAGCTCAAATTCTCAATAATCATTAAAATAAACGGTTTATTATAGTGTATTACATACTACGAACAAAAGATGTAATTGGAATAATTGTAGGCAATTATGTTCTTCAGTTCTTTGACCTTATCAATTTTAGTCATCAAAAGAATCTTACGATAAAAATAAATGTGACAGTTAGTCATTTATTTTTCAAAAAATATCTTTAAGATACCCAAAAATGAAAACATTAGAGTGGGAAAACTTAACTTTTAACTTTATTTCCCGTCAGTATGTTTCTAATCAATGTATTTATACCTGGCAATTATTTTCAATTTTTTCTTAAATTTGGGTACAATTAAAGCAACCTTTCGAAATTAGTGAAAAGATGTCATGCCCTACTGAAAAGAAAACCCAATCAAATGATATCAAATTAAACTAACATGATTTCATTTATTTTGCGTTTAGACGAAACATAAGTAACAATTTATAACGATAAAAATTTGATTCTATAAAAAAAGTAATTTTTCCACAGTTCAAACTTCATGTGTTTAATCAATAGAAAACGTGATAAGGATAGAATCGCACTATTAAAAAGAGCTGGTAAAGTCAACGACATGAATTACAACATGATTATAATCATACAAAATTTGCACATCTATAATAAAATCCACTTGTATGCCAAAATTAAAAAAAAAAATATCGAAAAGAAAAGGAAAGTCACTACTTATATAAATAAATTCATTAATCTTAGCACAAAAAAGTATTGAAAAGCTTTCCAAGGTGAAAATGATACTGGTACCATTTTATGAACATTTTACGAAACGGAATTTGCAGGTTTTTTTCTAATTTAATTGAAACGGACACGTTTAAAGTTAATGTGGTACCAGCGTGTTACCGAATGTTTAGATAATAAATAACGCTGTTTACTACCTTTGGAGCTTTCATAAGATTGTTCTTTTATTCCAATCTGTTACGACAATTAGAAAAACACGCCTGCATAAGCACTGTTGACAATGCAGATAACAGCACCTCTACAATAGCACTGTTTAAATGTAGATAAATAGTATCATTTTAATAAGTGTAAATTTTTAAAATTTTATAGAGTATCTTGCTGTTTACGATATTTAAAACATTATTTTTGACTTTGTTCTTTTAAATATCATTTTTTTTCCTATAAAATATTTTGAGGTATGTATAGTGTACTTCACATTAACATCACGCCTGCAGGTTTTTGATAGTTTTAAATTTTCTACAAATTAATACAGACTTATTTCAATTTAAATAATAAAGGCCATGTGACGTAAGGTACAATCTATGGCAAGAAATCTGATTGCAAAGATTTTGTGGTATATCCTCCACGGCCTTTGTCATTTAAATTACAATAAATCGACGATCTGTTTGGTATGTTGATTTTAAGATGAAAATTCATTAAGAAGTTAAATTATGACTTCTATCACGTCACTAAGCCATTCGGACACGACATTAATGAAAGTGAGTTTATAATAATAATAATCTTCTATACACTGGCGGCTCGTCAAGGATGACAGGGTGGGCAGTACCCAAAGAAAAAAAGCCAAGCTAAATCGCTCTAAAGCGCTAAATCTCAAGAGAATGACAATAAGTATACTCTTTAAAACGCAAGCAATATTAAAATTTTTAGTTAGAAAATAAAAAGCACAGTATAAAATGCCCAAAGTTTCTCAACCATTGTTGAATTTGTTGGATCGGCTAGCAATTCCAATACGATTCAGTTTTGGAGTATATTCACCAAGCAAGGACGTCCCTACCGAACAAGTATTGACTGACTCGTTTACTGACATTGGGATAATTTATTATAATTTATTTTATACATTTTATAATGGAAACAATAAAATAAAACAGAAAATGAGCATAACGTTTTTCAATAAATTGCTTATAAGCTGTTATCACATGACAAACATAGTATTGTAACAATTTTTTAAGAAAATATGAATTTTGGCGGTACAGTGGAATCATGAAAAAACTTAACACATAAAAATATCAAATTTTTGTTATGTAATAAATTAATAAAAAGCAACTAATTATTCTAAAATATCACTTCATTTCCTTAGTTAAGTTTCTTATGTTTATGAGTTCGGCAAGCGGCCCTTATCAAAATGAAATTGATATTTTTACGACCGTTATTCGATTCTTGTAATCGAATAAAACATACTTAATTACTTTTCCCAAAAATTGTTTTGTTTGTTTGAGTTTTTGATTTTCTTTTTATCAAGATGTTACAATCCGAGTTTTGATCTGGAAGAGGTTAGTGTTTGTAGCGCTTGCCATTAATTTGTATCTTGTAATCAGATACGAGATCCAGGTAAACAAGTAAAACATAAATATGTAATTTAAAAACATGGTAAACGTAAGAGACGTAGTAAATGGACAATTTAGATATTGTGAAATTTATCTATGATGGCAGTAGAACGGGATTTAGCAAAAACCTTACAGGGAAATAATGTAATTTTACGATCAGATCATAGATTATTTTGCACAAATGAAAGACAGGAGGATAGAGTTAAATTATAAAAATTAATGCAATTACTAGATGACAAATTGTAATATTTTTCTTAGTAATTTGTCACTAAAATATGTTGTTTCGTTATCATTACAATGAATCGATCCACCACCATCCGACTCAACACATTAGTGGTAGTACTTAGAGTGAACATTGTGCACATGTGCTTATAAATGAAATTTCATCTTAAAAAAATTGAAGGATGATTTTGAGTTGCCTACCCAGGTCAATTGATCACGAGGCACCAGTGATCCTATAGAAATTCTGTCAAAATGTCAAACCACGTGACACCATAAACATTTTGAATAAAATATTAATAAGTAAAGTGTTTGGATTCTTGAAAGACTCGATTAAAGTTTTATTCAATTAGTTAAATCAGTTAAATAAGTATTTAATACGATTATGAAACACCAGCAAGAGCGGGAGTTAAATCTGTCTTGTAGGATTGTAGATGGCAATATAAATTTCTCCGAACGATTGAGCAATTTGTAGGGCGTCACTCTTCGAAGAGACTCGTAAATAATGTAAATTTTTGCTGATTATTAATTGATTCGTTTGAATGAATTTGGGATATATCTTTGAATTCCAACTAATTATGATAACTGGCTTTGGATCAAAGAGAAAGCACATGTGTCTTCCAGTGTCCACCGTGTGTAAATGGTACAGCTTGCACCTTTAAAACCTGGACATGCGCAGATGATGGAATATCGCCGACGCTTGAAATAACCTGTCGGCACCAACTAGGTGATACATTTATTGGAAAATCAAAGAAGGGTGAGATTTTCGTGTGAAGATATGTTAGTTTATTAATGTAGGTAAATGAAAAAAGCGCTACATGTCAGAAGCAAAATGTTTGTTATTAAAAAAAAATTAAATTAAGTTAGTTCGACTTCACAATTCCTAGTGTTATTTAATGCAGTAGAGAGTGTAAGCTGTTTAGATGGAACCGTGGAGTTCCATAAGAATTATTTATCGACTTTTCAATTTTTAAAATCTAATTCCGATACAAGGCTGAACCTATATCGGTTGAGCGCTTACTATTGTTTATATTGCTATTTTAGCGTAGCACTCATGATGTATTCTTTCGGGGAAAACATCACGACGATAATGCCATGTGTGTAACGAAATCCTTCATTAAAGCGAACGGTTTGTTCGAGGAAAAGTAGGAACAACAAGAAATCGGTCAATTATGACAAGCTCTGCGTTCATAATCCCGAATAATCATTCTATCATGAGCATCAGTCAGACGCTTTGGAGTGAAAGTAATGTTATTTGGCAGACTGTGAAATTTAAAGTGCCTTTATGCGTCGACCAATTACCAAGTCATAAGCCTAATTCATTTAAGAGGCCACAAAACAATTAGAGTGCTAGTGTCTATTTTTCCATGGGTGTGTTTTGATGAACTGGACCTTAATATATGCACCCTACTCCCAGTGGAATGATTACCACTTTGAAACGTTATTGCCTCTGTAAAACGGGCCCCATTTGGACACTTTTCAGAGCATTCTTAGAGTCACAGGTCGGGAAAACGCTCTCAGATTGGAGTTGACTATGTTCTCGTTAAAATAATAAATATTATCAATAGTTTGATATTCAACAAGTACACTACAGTAGTTTTAACAATTATGTAATTTTGTAAAACAGATTATATCAATAAAGAACAAATATCCAAGGATACGAATAAAAAAAGAAATGTATGTGCATTTATTAATGACAATAAATGAAGAAATTTGATTATGGATTATGGAGGTAAAATTTAAGTTAGTCCTTCAAAAGTTTAAACATTTAACTTTAGAAAAACTGACTTAAATTTTAGCTCCATAAAGGAAGAAATAATGTTAAAAATTATTGTTGGTCAATAATATATCCAAAAACACAGCAGTTACTTATCTTTATCTGTATAACGAGTACTGTACAAAGCCAACCTTTTTTAATTTCTAGAGCAAGATGTGTGTAGAGTCTGCTACACACTTCGTGTCAGGAGTTTTGTCTCGACAAAATTGTGCATTCGACAAAATGTTTCTAGTTTATCGAGCTGAGGCTAAAAAATGAAAATTTTAATTTACTTCGCTTCGGACGATTAATCTTTTAAAATAAAAACGAAACAGAAATTAAATCATTAGGAGCGCCATCATAAAATTTTATTAATTTTATCAATTCGGCGACCCTCCCTAATTTCGGTGGAAAAATTTCTTTCGTATAGGTAATACCCGACATAAAGGAGCAGGTTGCGCCTTGGTTTTAGAGACCGTACACGAATACATCTTTTTATAATGACCACCATTAAAAGAGTAGAGGGTGAGTTCCGCCGCGATACAGCCCAAGGGGGAGCGAGATTATTGCACAAAACAGTAAAATGCCGAGCTTTATGAAAACACGCGCAACTCCACCCGCTGACATAAACATTTGACATGGAAGGACCGGAGTTATCGCTGTGGTGATTTTTATTAACTGTTAAATATGGAAATCTACTGCAATTTTTCTTAATTCACAACCTAATCAACTACTTCAAACTCCATTACATTAAAATAAAACCGACTTCCTTTCAATTCATTTGGAAACTTTCCGATTATTTTTATTCAGTTTGTTATCAGAACATACCAAGAAGGAATTTTAAAAGCGAGTTTTTAAAATGCGTGACCCAGTATCTTGCAATAATTGGCAAGGTCCACCAAGCCGAAAAATCCATAATTGCATGTCTGCAGCGACCAAGCAAAAACGAAACCTTAGTTACGTAATGGGGCAATCTAAATTCCCACTCATGTTTTAGAAATAAATATGTGTATGTATAGCATGAACCAGATACGGAAATTTAGTGGAGTGGTAAGACGTGGCTAATAAATAGGCTTACAACTATTGGCCTAGCGGGCAGGACTGAAACGATCCCATATCTCTTATTCCGCACGCATCCCTCCAATATAACCCTCCCTCGCCAGAACAGACACTTTTTAAATGTTCCAAATTTAATGAAATAATTTCGACTTGTTCCTCATAAAAACCGATCTATTTCTGAGAACCCTCCCAAGATTTCGCCTGTCTGGGCCAGCACTAAACCAAACATCCTTACAAAGAACACAAAGGTAAAGCGTTGTTTCGCACGTTGCCTACATAGCTGCATTGGAAAACCAACAAAGTACGAAACAAATTTATCCTATTTCAAACTCGGGTATATACAACATTCCTCTTTACGATATGGCATGCTGAAGACTAGGACACGAAAGAACTCAAAAGCTCTCTAAAACTTTTGTGCAATTAGAGTTGCATACAAAATTTTCCCAACGAAAATTGCAAATAAAAACTAGTTTAATTAAATTCCTCAAAAACTACATTTATAAACTTCTCTCTCGTAATAATTATGTGAAATTTAATAAAAAGGATTAAAAATGACGCAGACAATTTTCAACATCAAATAAACATTTTTTATCAATCTCAATGTGGAGCCCTTGTCTGTTAATACATAAATACAGCATGAAAACAAATTATTCAAATTTCATTTTACTTGTTACGTACAAAAGAAAATGCCATATACATTATTTAATATAAAGTTTCGTGCGTGATAATATTACCATAGTTCTTGTTGTATCAAGTTTTACCCCCGTCAGTTTCGAGATACCAAGCATATATCCTAGCTTAGAAACATGTACCATTTGAGCCATCGTTTTGTATATAGTTGACATCAGTTATTCGATTCATCGTACATTCATTCGGATAATAATAATCCGAAATGCTACACGTTATAAACAGTTTCTCAAACGATTACATTTGGATTAATGCTACGAAAAGCCAAAAAATTGAAACCATTTAGTGGATTTTTTCAAAAACCGGTTTCACACATAATCGAGTATTTTAAAGATTAATTTTTAAAACTAGGAAAAGGCCATGCGGGGTGGTGGATTTATAGAATAATAAAAGAAAAATAAAACAATTATATAAACATTCTTCATTTAAACGCAATTTTTGAGAAAAATGGTACTCTTTTAATGAAACTAGACTAAAAATTAAATATTTTTATTGTATTGATTAAACTACCACCCGCCACGACCATCTGGACGGATATTCACAAATGTTCACGAATATTGCTATCAAGTGATATTACACTTTTACTCCAGTGTAATTATCGCAGTTTTGCTGCACTATAATATCATTTTGACGTAGTTCAGCGCCAGTGTTCAGTGTGTGGTCAATGTTAAGAAATTTTCTGACCATATGACATG
>QDEB01109478.1:0-13971 GCA_004193795.1 Asbolus verrucosus | reverse complement strand
AACACAAATTTCCTTCACGAATTCCTACTCAACTGAAGCACAATGAAGTAAAAGTCATAGGCGACCTTTAGCCAAACACGACAATGCTTGACCTTATACCATCAACAATCGCCAATAATTGGACACAACCCATCCCTCTTTACCCCAGATCTGGCCCCAACGCCGTTGTATAACGACATTCGGCTTATCTTTTATGGGACTTTTATTGGAATTTATTTTTTAAACAAACATTTATTCATTTTAAATTTACGCAAACTGCATCGACTGATCGCCTTGGTTCGTTTGGAAAATGGGCGATATCTCAGAATTAATTTTTTCGACACGGCTTTTATCGGGCGTTTTAAAAACGTGAACTCGCTCCCAAGTTCATGGGCATGAAATTGACAATTCCCCGATAAATATGCACGCGATATGTAAATTTCGACGGGATTATCTAATGTTTACGGACGGAGCTCGGAGCGGATTGACCCTCCGTCGTCAAAAGTTTTGGCGAAGAACAATGGCAGCAGTTGCACAACGCGAACTGGGTCGCCAACAAAACGAAAATAATAGCACCTGCTGAAAGTATTCTTCTGGCTCTCGTCGAGGTTGTCGAGTCGAAACACGCCGGCTATCTGAATCCATCAGCACGGTCGGATGCAAAATAACAGAGAAAGTTGATAGATTTGCAAATGTTCCAATTAGCATTCACGGTCACGGATTGGCGTTTCTGAAATTGATTGCGCGAATATAAAGCGACTTTTTTCGGTCGCTGGAACTGTTAGAGGAGTTGGCATTGTTCAAGGTGAAATTGCTAACGACATGGTGGCACATGCCGACAGAAACACTTACTTCGAATTGATCGTTTGACCGTTACACATCTTGCACTCTTAATTAAAATAAGACTGGCAACTTCAAGTCGTTAAAGTTCGTTGATACGACCTGGCGAAATAAAAACGAGATAACTCGCGTGTGTTTTATACGTTATTGCGTTATTTCGATGCCGATTCCTCAACCTGGACGTGGTGCTGGCCGAATGGTAACGGAGGATGTGATACGGGCTTAATTGGTTGTGATATTCTAAGGCCCGACGCCGACAAAAAAGTTAAATACTGTTATAAAAGGCCATTACGGAATTCTCTCCCGTAATTAGTGCCTGGGCATCCTGGACAAGGTCAAGATCTAGATCACAGGGGACACGCCCCGATTTAGCGCCGATTTAATGGGGACAGTTTCAGAATGTCGACGAACAGCAGGAAAAAGGATGCAGGGTTCGATGATGGACGAAACTGCACTGACTTTGACACTTCTTCTCGAGCAATTTTGCCACCATAAAGCAAATTGTAATTCCTCGCAAGCACTATTATCATCCCGTAAATTTAGCAGATTCTTCTCTTGATGAACATTGTTGGAATGCATCGTGGTTTCTATATTGTCCGTAATTATATGGTATACAAGAAATTTGTATAAGCAAGAGTACGATTTAAACTGATAGCTTCGGATTACCTTCACGAGTAATTCGGATGAGTGCACTTTCTCACGTTACAAAAATGTAAAAATGTGTGCAGGTTAGGGTGCAGATACAAATCAAAGAAGTCATTAGCAGCTTGCGTTCTTTCACTTTTTTTGTCTGCTGGACATTCACCATCCCTCTCATAACGGAAACAGATCACATGAAATCGTCAGGTTTTGGGGGCAACTTTGTTTCAATTTTTTATTCTACTCCAACTTGAAGAGCTGTAATAACGCGTCAGATGAGGAAGTAATAAACGTTAACGAAGAATTTAAGTGCAACATTTCCTTGCAGTAAAATTGTAACGTTTTGTAACATGAAACTGCATATCAGCGATAACTATCTACAATTTGTTTTTGTTTTTTCGTTCCGTCGTAACTGTTGAACATATCGGAAGACTTTTTTTTCTGTTAAATGTCCTCTGCACGACCGAATTAAAAATTTTACAGGAAGTTCTCTTTCTGAAATGAATGAGTCAGCTGAAACAGATTGCCTCGAACTATCAATAAATATTTGGAATAGTTTTACAAGCCACTGAACTCAGTTAATACGCATTCAAAAATTGTAAAAAATATTTGTTACGCAAAATCAAAATCTCATTACTATCTAGTCAGTTTGCAAAAAAATGACAATTTTTGTTAATATTGACGTTAAGATTGAAAAGAAAGATGACTGTTATGAAGCAATCGAGAATTTAATAAAAAGTTAGCTTTTTGAATCCGTTATTCAGAAAATAATTTGCCAAAAACTGAACTTTCTGTAATGACAACATATACAGCCATAGGAAGCAAGTGAGTGGTGTTTTTTATTCGCAATTTTGAAATAGTTTTCATATTTGGGTTAAGATTATGAATTACGATCTTAAGTAAACACACTGAGAATTTGAAAAGTTCGAGGTAGATTAATTTCTTATTTGGATGAATTTAAGTATTATTTTCAATATATGAACCAACAGGGTTTTCAGATCTGTTATGTTAATGTTATTGCTGCGAGTTTTTACCATTTTTTTATAATGTTGGCACAATCAAAAAAAAATTTCGAAGTCTGAAGTAATAAAAATTTTTAACAAACGTTAAATATTGCCAATTTGCAATCAGTTCTTGCCAAATGAAGGACAAAGTTGACAAGGAAAAGCTAGAATTACAACACAAAAGTTACTAAACTCAGCAGATCTAGTTTACTATGCTGAAAGTGAACCAATAGTAAGTATATCAAGTGACATTTTGGACTATTAATCTTAACCCANNGTTTAAACCTTTGAACTTTCTGTTCTGGAAAATTCTTGTTTCTGCGTACATAATCCAAGTTTTATCAAAATTGACTAAATGGTTTAAAAGTTATGTTGATTTTAACCTTCAACCTTATTTTTATGAAAGCTTTGTTGTTTATAGCTGTATAGCAAATGTTGTTGTTGAATTTGATGTTAATTTCTGGGTTGTTATCTCTATCACTTGTACCGAAGAAATCGACTAAAACCCAACAAACCTACAAAATTTCAGTTACAGTAGTGAATTTTAATAATTCCACTGATTTAATTTGTTTATTTATTAGAACAGTGTAACCAATTCAGGTAAATAAATTAAATCATGGACACTCTGAATAAGCAAAAGAGCGACAAAAATTGATTAGCCTTATCATATTTCGATAACAAAAACAAAAATATTCTCAGTTTATGGTATACTTTATGGAAAAAATCTTTTTAAAAAATACATGTTTCATTGGGTAGGAATGACCTTCTCATTTCCCTTTTTCTAAAAGATGAATAAAAAAGTAATAAATTTAGAACTAATAAGACTTTTTTTGCCTCAAACTTGCATAATCTGAATATAATTTTAATTGTAAATTTTAATTTTATCATTCATATTCAAATTAAAAGCTGAATGCAACTGTTCATTTAAAACTGAGTTCATATTGCATCAACAACATGAAATCGCATTCTTAGGTTTACCCACTTCTATAACCAAAACAAAACTGAGTCTGGAAATTTTCCTCAAGGGTCGATTCCTGGACCACTGTTATTCACTTGGAGTGGCCTAGTTCACATTACCGCAATCATTTGTCAAGGACATGTAAGGTGAAAATAACAAAATACAAATTAATTTAAGTGTAAAACGATACATGTGAAATTGTGTAGTTCCCAGAATACCTACCGACTCAGATGTTAATCAAAACAATTTTTATATTGTGCTTACGTATATACTATTGTGATTATATTGTGACATCAGTCCCGTAAACTGCGGATATTCCCATAAAATCATGAGCTACAAAAAAACAATAATAAATGAATTCTATTGGAATTATTTAGAAAAAATACAAAATGACATAATTCAAGAAGAATTTAGTATGCAAGAAAGCTTCTCATGCTGGCGAATGATTAATTGCCATTTTTAACTTAATTACTTGTGTTTTACAGCCCCCTATCCTTTTTGATTGATTATGCTGCAAACCTACACTTACATTTCGCCATGAAATTAATCTTTTTCAAACAGCAAATAGCGAAATTGTGCGTCACCATTTAAATTCCTACACATTCTTCTAGAAATCATATTTTTTGTCAGTAAACACGATAACATCAAAATATTTAACATTCATATTTTCTTTTGCGTAGAACGCGTAATTGCTGTTGGCTTTAAACTGTGGTGCAATTACAGGCACCTTATCTCCAGCAAAAACAAATAGAAGGTGAGTTTTATCACGACGCGTAGGTGTTACAAAGCAGAGAAACGTAAAATTTAAATAATATTTCATAACTCGCGATCTTCGCTTTATAATGGGGCCCATAACAATGCAAAATAAATGGCAAGCCAACCCCAGCTCACCTGTCAAAAATTATGGCTGATTATGTAATTCGCTAACGGGGTTTTACTGATTGCAATAAAATTTTATGGTTCATGTGGAGTGCAATCGAAAAATTGCGAGGAGCTCAAATTAATCGACTTGAGAAATGTAAATTAGGGACCATATATTTTACACCTTCATGTGGGTTATGAATAGCAAGGCAGTACAATATAAAATAGATTTTAATGGCTCTGGTATTTATGGCCGAGTTTATGGCTGTTTCGAAACCAGTTTTATTTTCTGCATAAATAACGCCCAATAATCGATTTTTCCGAGTTTAAATGGACCCGAGGCGCCTATAATTGCCCTATTTGCATAGGAGAAATGCAAAAAGATGAAAGATCGCGATTGTACCGGAGCAGTCCTGGAACATTTCCTCGTTCAGTTCTAGAATCCAGTATTTATTACTGTAATATCGCCATCGTTGCATAAATCAAAAGGATATAAAGAAATCCCATATAATTGAGTCCGCTGGAAAAATCCTAATAAATGCAAATGTGCAAATCGCTTCCTGCTACAGTAAATTGCCATACTTAATATATATACTTAATCAATTTTTCCGTAATGTGGATCAAAGCGACTGTTTGGAATAAAATCCTGTTCCCCAAAAAAATTAAATTCGCCCCTGAAGTAATCTGCATCGTTGCGCGATAGCCTTAAGGTTAAGACGTCAAGTGGGACAACACGTCAAGTGTGCCAGAAAGTGACCCCAAATTCGGTAAGGATTGAGGACTGATTGATGCTTTGTGCGGCGCAATTGATCTATTTGTTCAAAAAAATCCGCCCAGAGCGCATTTTTGACATGCTTCCGAAAACCTGTCTGCCTGCTGGTCTGACACACTTGCCAATGGTGGATTTTTCTCGAGAAACATGAATTTGTCACACTTTTTCTGGTTAAAATATGCAACTGGATGTGCAACCGCATGTTGGGACGTGACTTGAAGCGGCTAAGGCGAACTTTATCTGTCCGTCATGTTGATTGCCAAGCGAGAATTTTACATTTAATGTTGTTTTAATGCGCAGCAGAAATATTGTTGGTTTGGGAAAGTGTATTTTTTAATAGCAAAATTAAAAGTTGATCAAAACATTTTTGAAAAATCCAAAATACAACATCGAAAGTGATAGGATTCCATTCTGTAGCGATGTGGCGAATGTTTCCTGCTTTGACGTCTGTTGGCGATAAGACACGATTTATGGTTCTGCAAGGACGAATTTCACATGCAGAAATTTTAACAATACGTTGAATATGCGGCCCAAGAAGTGAATTGTTGTATATTCAAAGTGGCGACGCTGGTAAAAATTTCGGTCGAGATTTATGCTTTGAATAAGCTTCAACTGGTTAGTTTCTCTCATTAATAATGGTGTCCACTGTTGAGACCACGACACTCTTGGTTTTGGAGTGTCACCCACGCGACTTGTCTGCTCGCTGTCTCTTGAGCTCTTTAATTATATGTAAGCGGATTAATGAGTCTTTCATCGAAAAAATATGTTAATGAGAATTAGATCAAATTTCACAAATTGTCTGCATAAAGCGTCAATCATTTGCCGTTAAAAGTGAAGATTTTAATTTAAATGGTACAATAGGAGTGGCCCACCACCAGAAAATCTTGAAAGGCATGCATCGAAATAGTGGGCGTAGCAACAATTGAGTGCGCTCAATTAAGTATGACTTCAAATTTGAGAAAATATTTTTTCAGGTTTGAACAATCTCCACGGCATCTTCTTATTAAAAAATGTTAAGTTCATTACCTCATACGTTAACAATTCATCTAGCACTTGCCTCTTGTAATAAAGCTTTAGAAATATGGCTGTGGCAACGCCCTATTGTAATAACAGCCTCTCGAACTTCATACTATTCCATTGCCATAAATATCTTTATAAATTTTAGTGCATTCTGAGGCAAGATAATCAGCATTTTTAGTATTCCGTTACCTTTCGTGTCATGAATATTCTAAAAACGAATCAATTTTTCAAGCGGAAAAATCAATTTTACAGCGAGTACTTAAAAATAGAACAAATGGTAATGGCGTTTTACAGTAGTGAATTTGAAAAGAGGTCAACTTGAAAATTAGATACGTCATGTTTCGCCACATTTTTTTAAATTTTGTAATTCAGTTGCGACTTCATTTGACTCAACATGATCAGATTTCAATTTTTCCATTTTTTTTTATTGAGAGATATTTTAGAAACACTGGGTACAGCAGACAAAACTGTTTGCTTCTGATTTGCATTATGTAAAGCTTTTTTCTTACCGGTTTCTTTCAGCTGCTTCGCCGATATAACATTAACTTTATAACCAGTTGCGATCCTACGATACGTAACATACAGGGTGTCGATGAAATGTGAAATTTGTTTTTATTTTTCGGTTGCAGTAAGAAAGCGTTTTTTCCAAAACAAAATTTTATTGTCTATGTCATTACACAATTATTAAACAAATTCAGTTTGCATTGAATCTCATTTTGCTTCGTTAATTTGAAAAATGTTCATGCATCTGTCCCTTTTATTTTAAACTTTAAAAATTTTGAAAAGCATGTTTCTATGTTTTCTTATCTTACCAGATATTTATCTTTATAAAACCCCAAAAAAGCCATAAAGCTNNAGGTAAAATATGGGCGGAATTAGCTTAGGAAAAAAGATACAAAATTTATGCGTCTGTATCTCTGGAGAATTTCTGTTTTTTAAAACAGTTTTTACTTAAAGAAAGCTCAGTCATTCTAGATTTCATTGGACAACTGCAGAATTTACACAGATTTGCATCGAGGACCAGCAAATGTGGTGTTTTTCAATCTGCAATTTCTGTTTGTGAAAAAAAAAATTCAAACTGATAAATCCGTTGCGAAGATATGCAAATTTCGTATCTTTGTTCACTCGGTACTTTACACTTGGTTAAAATTGCGTCATGGAAAATTCTGCATAGGTGCTTCGGAAATTTTAATATTTATTTTCATTATTACTAAAATTATCATAATTTGTGCTTTTTGCAACAAACATGGCTAAGTAATTACATACTAAATTTCTGTTTACCTGTTGTTATCGTTTTAAAATAATAACATGTTTATGTTTACTACCTTAAAAGTTGGAAGTTTTGAGTTATTTGTTGTCGTCATTACCGCTAAAGTTCACGAAAAATTTTCCAAAATATTCTGTTTTGAAAATTAGTGAAATGTTAGAAAAATTCAAAAAGATTGCTGATTTTTCGGAAAACTTTCGGTGCGGACGTTTGTTTCAACCATCCCTGCGGTACTTTTAAAGCATCCTTTTAAACGCTCGATACCAGACATGATTCATTGTTACAGAACGATCAATATTCATGACAGAATTACGAGGTAGATGCACTCCATGTGCTTTACTACTCACGTTGTCTTCGACAACAGCCCAGACAGAGCCGCATGGAATCACTAAAAGCTTCCTCCAACATGTGCCATCGCACATTTCAAAAACATTTCGTCGCCCAATAAATAATTCAAAAATCGCACAACCCATTTATGCAAATCGCGAAAACAACAAACAATTATTTATGAGTATCATCGCGTCGGTACCAGATGGTACTTGTTATGTAAACTGCACCCGTGGGCATGGTTTTTGTCCGCATCAATGCCAGTGGAAATAATTAAAGCGATTAGACACCCATCAGTTTCGTTTCGAAGAAACCCAACTATGGGAGGGTGGATTAAAAAGTAAGGCTTCCGGATCGGCGATCTACAGTTACGTAATTAATCCAAAGACGGACAAGGTGCAGAAAATTAATCATCTACATAATGTATGTCTTCAGTAACTAGTGTGAAAAAACATAAATTTGTACACTCGGCCATAGGATCTATGAGACAATGGTCTATTGTGGAGAATAATTGAATGTGTACTAGCTGCAACAGTGCATTGTCTATAGATTTGTGTTGTAACTGTACTTCACTTCGACCGGACAATTTTGACAAAACGAGTCAAATTTGTAAACAATAATAGCGAGANNGCGTAATGACGCATGCCATAATAAACATGCAAACGACTTTTTTCTTTATTTCATTTTATTTTAATCCCATCATGATCCTCCGCGTCCTCCACACGGAATCGTGCACTCACTTTTTGCTCCTCTCCGGGGCGCGCATCTTGAAAACTAATCGGGGGATCCCAGGCCGCACAAAAAGTAGGTTGTGGGTTCGTAAAAGTGCAATTACTTACGTGCACAACTTGAATGCGTAAAATCGAGTTTAAAACAAAGCTGCTTTCTTCAGTCGCAGTTCTAAAATGCTCTCGTCCAACTGTACTGCAGTTTTCAAAATTTTTATTCGAAATAAGTATACTTATTAGAGCATTTTCGAAAATAATTTTACGACTCACTTCGGAGAAGATAGGCCAGAGGCAAGCTTTGTTCCGAAGTCAGCTACAAGTCAGTTAATTATATTTTTTCTTGTAATTCTGCTTTTTTTGAAAACTTTCTTTTCTCACTCTGTATATGGCAACTCACCGCACATGTTCTAGTGTGATTCTCCGGTATTTAGCCAACTGTTGGTATTTAAATTTGGTTTCCCATCAAGGCCCCCTCAACAGTTTAATTGAAATAAATCAAAATGTAATTTCTTCGACTACTACTTCTTATCTTTATTCATTATTTATTGACAATCAACAATAATTTTGTCATCATTTATCTCAAAAATGAATATATTCAGTTCGAATTGGTTTTCATTCGAAATTGCTAATTTTTAAATTGTCATTTAAATTCTTTCTCGTCTTTAGATTCACCCAGTGTTCCGTTTTTAATTACTTAAGATATCAAGCATTCAAGTACTATTCTTTGTTCTGATGTTAGTTCTCGGAATCTTTTATGTATTGCTAAGTACTGTACTTGTTATAGAAAAAGTTTTATTTAAGACATTGTTAAAGTGGTTTCATTAAAGTGAACCGTAAGGTTCGTTATAAGCGAAGTTTTTAATAAACGATATATCCACTTAGATCATTTATCTGCTGCTTTCCTTATACAGTAACAGTAGTAATTTACTGTTAGATTCCTTTTCCGACGCGTTTCATTTCCTTTCACGCTACTTTGCATTTACCAGTATTCAGCTTTTGATGTACGATAGAGAAAAAGAGCTCATACGTCTTTTATGAAGAGCAAGTCCGCTACAATTGATCGGATTGTGCTTATTGGATTTTTCTTTCTTAAATGTGTTTCTCAATTTTTCTAAATTCGAAATCAGTTTAATCAAAACCATCTGTTTTGGTTAAAATAAGCCGCAAAACAAATTTTTCTGTATTCAAGCAAAATTCTGGCTGCAAGTTGAGTATGTAAAGATGATATTGCCTGAAGCAAAACTCAGTAATTTATTAAGTGTTTTTGGAGAAATTTTTGGAAACATTGTTATCGGAAATAAAAAACTAAAACATGTCAAACTGTGCATTTTTGAAAAAGAAAGATAAATCAACTTGATGCATTCCGACAATATGAGTAACGTCCTAGATTTGATGCTTTTTCTCTGGATGGAATTATTTTTAGAACACACGTAAATTTGTGGATTTGTGGACATTACAAAAAATCGCTCGAACAAGCTCTCGTAATATTTTCACGCTTAGTGAACACCATGGTAAAAACCATTTATGACAGTTTTTGAATTAAGTTAACAAATAATGAAGCTGAGCGTTGAGTTAAATCTGTGAAGGTGTTGATCTCTTAAGGCGTCAAACATCACTTTGAAGATTTTATCAACAATAAGCGACCAAGCCAGTATTCTGATGTTTAACTGAAAACACCCAGTATATAAGACAATGGACAGTCATGCTGAGACAATCTCGGCTACGATCTGATTCCACAATTTTGTTTTTTATGGATTGAATTATTTTCTTGGAAAGAATCACGATGACCTCACCTCTGACTTCGCAAGCATTAGACCTTTGTCTGTTTGGGTTTTCCCTGATACAGTTTGGGCAGCTCCAACCTAAGGCGATTTAATCCATTAGAAGTAAATTTAAAATAATTTTTTCTTGGAATTAATTCGCCTTTGTTTCGACTCCATTAACGCTTTTTTAGTTTGAAACAAGGTGTTGCGCAGGGTAGCGTTCCAAGTCCCCTTTTCTTCTACTTTGTAACAAGTTTTTTTGACATGAGGCCGCAAATCCTTGTGGACACCCATATTTTATCGTTTAAAAAATCATGATGAATAAACATCATCGTCGTGGTTGATTACATTATTATTCTAATGATGCAAAATAGTGTCAGGTAGGCGTTAATTCCAATTTCCATCTGTCACTCGTCTAATTAAAATTTCATATTTTTCCCGGGATAATAAATTAATATTAATTCCATCATTCCCAAGTGGGAAGAACGAACATTCTGCACCCATTCAGTTTCCACTGACATTTTTCGAGGGCCAACTCACGACCATAAATTGTCATCTGAAAAAAATTTAAAACACGCACGTTTTTCAGAACAGGTGTTTAATCTTACGAATTAATTATTTTTAATGAATGAGTAACGTCTCTTCCTTATCTCGCAGCGAATTTACGACCATCAGCCTGAGTAATCCTCAAACAGAAGCAATGGTAAGGGACGTCATTGTTTTGAAGAAAATTGCGTGTGTGTTTACTGTGTTGCTAATAAGCCACTCCAAGCGTTAAATGCGAGAAAATAATTAGTTTAATGAAGGCTATTAAAAGTCGCATTCCACAAATGTGCATAATCACGTGTTTAGGTCATTGTGAAAATAAGCACTGACACAGTAAACTTATTATTTTGCCCAACCTTAATAATAATACACTTTCACTCCCGATTTAAAAATGTTCTCAGTAGGAAGGATCTCTTCTAATTGGTCATGCAGAACTGCATTTATCTCGGTTGCAGTTCTCGTAAGGCTCTTCAGAAAATCGTTAAATTAAATTTGACATGTCTGGCGTCTATTAATCTGTGTAATGATACAAATTATTATTTTAAATGAAATTGTTACAGCTCGAGAAAGTCTGCATCCTGTTGGATAATATCAAAAGTGCCATATGTAAATGACATTACGCTTGCACTTTGGTTTTTGAGATTAAATAGGAAACGATTAGCGTTTTGAGATTAATAAACTTGTCAAAGTTGGAGGGAAAAATTTGATTTTAAAACCATTCAGACCATGAGTTTTTGGACGTTCCTATGTAATTTTGAGTTTCATTTCATTGTTTGTTGTTTCCCAAAGTTTACAAAAAATGAAAATAATGATCAGCCTGTATATCAGTTTTAAAATAAGACATCCACTTAATGCGAGTTATACGAAACCGAACTTTTTTCTTACATTTTTGGATGATTTAATAAACAAAATTTATCCTTGGAAAAATATTCTCAGAACAGAACTTTGGAAAATTTTTTAAAAGAAAAATCACAGATTAGTCAAAAAAGGTCGGAAAACATTACTGAAGTAGAATCGTCTGGAAAAATATTTCAGTATTTTCTAGAAAAATTCTTGTCTTGAAAATGAATACCACAGATTTACAAACATTTCAAATCACTTTTCAGGTTGTGATAAGATCAGTGAGGAGTTAAAAAATAATAGAATTCGTCTCAAGCACAGCTTACATAAATTCATTGAAATCATTGAAGAGAATGCTAAAATCGACCGGTCTTCTGTTAATTCAAAGGCCGAAACTTATAAATGAAAGCGAAGAACCTCATCTCGCTCGCTGAAAACCTGAATGACATCATTCAAACACGCATTCTTAGGCCATTATGTGGATGGATTAAAGGAACTGTCATCAACTTGTCGTCAGATACGAATCTTATCGTCCATGATCAAAAAAGACAAATTTCAACAATAAAACTACACCTTTCAGCAGCTTTTTCGACCAGTCCTGTGGTAAAGAATTAGAAACGACGCCGCCGACAAAAGAATAACCTTGACAGAACGAGTAACAAGACGAAATAAATGAAGAAAAATTATCATAAATTCTGAAACGCTGAATGTATGCAGAGTCGCATCCGGGCACCTCGCAGTCTGCGCCCATGTTTAAAATTCACGGAAGCACCGGCCTGTCTGCAAATATTCGAACAAAATCACTCGTGCATCAAACGAATTGACTCATTTTTGTCGTCAGAAGAGCAAGGAAACCTTCCGGGTTTGCCCCGTTACTTAATTTATTCCTTGACGTTTCAGAGATTGTGCTGCCAATCTCTTCTCCGTGGACAAAGGTCACGAAAGCTCATGGTTTATTATTAGAGCTGATAACACCTCGTGGGCATTTTTCAAACTGAAAAGGATGTTGCGCTCATGTTCGCCTGAAAAACCCTCAAATGTGCACGCTGCAACCTGATTTCCTTGCGGTTTGTTTTCTGTTTGTGCGATCTACTTAAACGTTTCCAGTGGATCACGATTAGCATGCTGCCAGCAGTGGACTGCTAATGGCGCTGATTTTTGCCCGTTTCAGGAGTTTCTAATCCGAGGTAATTATTGGACATGACTGCCGAGAAAAAATTTGCAAAAAATGTGGCAGAGAAGAAGTTGGCGAAAATGTCCCTTTTTGACCGAAATTCGTACTCACTCTGATGAAGGGTTTCTTGGGAAGATCGGCGAAGTCCTCGATCCGCAAGCTGGACTCACTCTCGCACATCTTCACATTTTCTCCCCCCTCACTGGAAACCACGACACTTTTTCCCCTGCTTTTTCGCAGCGACCACTGAACACACCGTCGGGTGCAACGAACTTGTTTTCCCGAACGCAGATAAGTCGAAATCGAACCAAACTGTTACTACATAAACAATTGTGTTTAATGTGCGACCTAGTTCGAAATGCAGCGCGCGGAAATATTAGAACCGTGTCCGTAGAGGCGAACAACGTGAACCACAATGTTCGTTCATCCCCCACCTAAGGCTAGTTTAGAGGTGAGTGCGCACAAAGGATAAACAATACCAACAATGTCGCAATCACCTACCTACCTATATAGCACCTACAACCAACAACATCGTAAAACATGTACTGTTTTTGTTCCCCGATAAAAATCTTTCCGACAGCTTCGCCGCGGACGTGTGGGGCACGCTGCTTCTTGACGTTGCGAAATCGAGCTGTTGGGAACCGTTTAATTGAGTGCGATCTATTCAAATGGATTCATTTAATAAGACTGGGGAGGCGGAGCGACTCTTGCAAAATTTCAACCATAAAACTGACCGTTTCTAAATGGTTAAGTAATGGACGGTTAATTTTTCTGTTATGGACCGCGAGCCTTCTCATTACAGCGCCGCAAAAATCCGATTGTAATCTGCGAGATCCTCTTTTCATGGGATTTTTCATGCCTGTTAACCTTTTCAATTTCTTCTCCGCAATTTCACGAAATAACAAGACATACAATACACCCACTGTCTATTAATCACATGTTGTATGCTCGACGGACTCTTCTGATTAATGTTTTGGTAATGCGCTTTGGCTGCACCTAGTAATTAGTTGATTAATTAATAAAAAACAACTGTTTGTTGTACTGCGAGTCCTTTTCTAATTGTTGAAATTTGGCCTGGGAGAACAGATATTTTGATCTTTGATATCTTTGATATTTGATCCGTGTCACTCGCTCGCTCGCTGGTCCTCTAGGACATCACGTCGATTACGTGAGAACGCTTTGACCTATTGAGTTCAAATTTTGTGTACGGATTCTTTATCAAATTCGTAGGTATAAGTTCGTTAATGGGCAAT